>VXAU01002658.1:175595-272316 GCA_013399695.1 Formicarius rufipectus | reverse complement strand
GTGCGACCCCCGGGGGACCCTCGACAAAGCCACAGGTGCAGGACTCCCGTTGGAACCCGTCCCGTGCGGGGTCCCGGACGGAGCCCCTCGTGTGGGAGCCCTCGAGGGACCTTTGACGAAGCCCCCCCCGTGGGGGACCCTCCTCCCAGCCCGGCTGTAGCCCCCCCAGGCCGGGCATTCCCCGCTCCAAGTGCCGCGACCCTCTGCTGTGCTCTGCCGGGGTGGGCTCTGAGGGGCCGCGGTTGGGGTTTGACAGGGGCTCTGCGGGGTTTGCCCTGTCTGGGACCGTGTCGGTGCTCAGGGAATTGATCCACTCGGAGGTAAATACTAGCATTTTGTCCTGGTTTCGCTCCGCTGTCAAAACCAGGGAGATGTTGGCTTCCTGCAGCCCTCTTATTTCATCACTCTGTTGTTTAGACCAATAATAAGTTTTTATTGATACCATTGAGACGTTTTATCTTTTTTAAATTAATTTTTTACAGGAAATGAAATAAACCAAAAAGCATTTTGGGTTTTCTGTTTCATGTGTTTGTTTTTATTGCTTTGCTTTTTGTGTTTTTGTTTGTTTGGTTTTTTTTCCTTTTTTCCTTTTCGATAAACTCTTAATGAGAAGTACCCGAATTGTTTTCAACAAACAGTTCTACAGCAGATGGTCTATTTCTAATCTGATTTATCAACTCTGTGTACAGAAAGTGACACCTGTAATCAGCTTAGCAAACAGGAAGGGCTGGGGGCTGAAATGTGGGGTAGCAAACCATGGAGGAGATGACAGTTTATGAGCCAGAGCCAACATACCCCCCATTTCCTGTATAATTACAATTAATTTAACACGAGGTGTTTAAAATTAGTCTGTTTAATCAAAGAACCATGAAATGACATAATTTAGTTTTCTGCTTTTTTTTTAGTTTTCTTTTTAGAAAGTATTATTAAGATTGTATTTGTTTAGAAGACGACCAGGTTTTTAGATAAACCCCAACCACCTGGGGAGCTTTAAACCCAGAGCCCAGCTCTCTAGGGACGAAGTTTGCTGATCTGCAGTGGCAGAAACTGCCTTGCTTTCATGGCAGGTCTGAGAGAAGCACCACGAGGAGGTTGTGCTGCCTTAGCATACCTTATAACTAATCATGTGTTGGAGGAAATGTGTGGTGCTGCCCTTTTATTCTCACCTGAAACTTTTAAAGATCACATAAACCTTGACACGTACAAAGCCCTTAAGAACACATAGTTTTCAGTTCTCACATCAATTCTTTTTTGTCTCCTTTGCAGTTCAGGTGATAATGCAATTTATTGAAACAGTGCTTTGCAGAAAGAGTAATTTCTTACTGCCTCTGTGCATCACCTGCATTCAAGTAAGTGTTGCCCTCGGTACAGGAGGGGGGAGAATGATTAAAGAAGAGACTGAACGATTTCCTGGGCACGGGTTTGGAGAGGATTGGAATCTTCTCCCCTGGAAACCAAGCTGGCAGTCAGCAGCACCAGCCCCCTCCCTGGAGCCTGAATTCCTTGTGCCTCAAGGCAGCTGTGCCTGGTGTCAGGTGGGGACACGGGAGGTTTGGTGAGCTGATGTGCTTGTGCTTTCCTCTCTGATGCCTGGCAGAACTTACCCCTCCCTGGAGCCTTTTGGTCTGAGTCCAGGCTAAATCATCCCAGATCCATTTCTTTTATCAGCCCACATGGGAGCACATCACAAGTGATGCTGTCTGTGACTGCACTGGATCTGGTTCTTGTCCAGCAACTGCTGTCAAGACCATCTCACTTTGCATGATGTTCTGACAGGGCTGATGGTTTGTGCCTGAAACTGCTCTTTTCCCCAGACATGGAGACCTGTTCTGTCAGCCAGTTGTTCTAAGGGATGTTTTCATCATGGCATTACCAGCACGTGGTTTCTCCACTGTTTTGTTTTACCCTATGTGTTCCCTCTAGGTTGTGTTTACAGTGAAAATGCTCAGATTTGTTTCAGTAAGTTCTGTAAGGAGACTTTATTGCCTCCAAACTGTTGTTTGGTGCCTGGCAATTTGGTAAAACAGCAACTTAAGTTGTAGCTACTTGTTGGTGTTCCATTTTTGCATTGCTTTTTAATCCTTTTGCATCCTTTCTTTACTTTTTTTCCTTTCAGGATTAATTTTTTCTTTTTTTATATAAAATTAATGTTATTTTACTTTAGTGCTTTTGTTTCTTGATAAAACTCATGTCTTGTTTGTGCAAGTTTTACCACACCAAGGCAATCATCCTCTTTTTGCTTAGGATGCCTCCATTTTTACATGTTTCCAGTTTCTTTTTCCACCCACTGCCTCAAACCTATGCCAGAGTTTCCTTTGCAGCGTTTCACAAGTGTCCTGTATCCCCTTTGTGTCTGCTGGTCCATTGTTGCCTTCTGTTTACAGCTCATCTTCACTTGGACAGAGGAGACACTGGGGGTGCTGCTGGCATCTGTTCTCATGCCCTTGGTCTGGACAGGTGACCTGGCTTGCCAGCTGATGCCAGGCTGCTTTCTTTGCCCTTTTGTCTCAGGAATTCTGTTTCCTGAATGCATTTTGATGAAGGAAAGCATTGCCTCTGAGAATGGACACCGAGCTCAGAACAAAATCAGTCGCTTGCTCTGGGTTTTTCTTTTTTTCCTGATGCCAAACTCTCATTTGCCTTTTCCTCTTCCTGGTTGTCATGTCTTTAGTATCAGAGTCTTAGGTTGAAAGGCGTAACTTGTGATATTCTGGAGGCAGCAGTACGGGTTTGTAATGTTCCTGTGTCACAGCAAGTTCTGGGTGTTTGACAACCTCGTGAGGCTGATGAGAGAGTTGTTGGTTGATGGATTTTTAAATGGATAAATGTTACTCCTCAGAGATTCTGCGTCGGGAACACTCTTCCCACTGAGTGAACATCTTCCCTTGAGCCGCAGTGGGTGAGTTGTGTTTTCCCTGGCTCCCAGTCCTGCTGTGCTCAGTGAAGTGCCCTCAGCAGGGCAGGACTGGATCACACCTGACCTTGTGTCGCACGATCCAGGGAGCTTTCAGATCTGACCCACAGCTCTTGCACTCCAGCAGCCAGTGCTGATGTGCTGTCCTGCTGCTGCACTTGGCTTTTCAGTGGCCTACAGTGGTTTTGACCCACTCAGGGCTTCTTTTCTAGGTCTCTTTTAAAGAAGCATTGCAGTTTGTAGTGAGTGTGGCTGGCAAAGCCTCGCATTTCCTCTGGTCTGGGGATGCAGCAAAAGCAGTGGGAAGAATAGACCCCACAACTGCCAAGGCAAAGCATCTCTCTTTCACTGTACTACTTCTTATGTGTTTTTGTAGTTCTTTATCATTAAACTATAAAACCATATTTTTTGATTTTTTTTTTATAGGGTGTTGAGGATTAGAAAAGCTGCCCAGCTCTTTTGAGTCAGCTGCTGTCTGACTCGTGGTCACCAAGCCGTGTGAACCACTGGAAGAGCAAGGGCTATCAGTAAATTCATTTGTGGAATTAGTAGTTTCCAAGTGTTCCCATATTTATTCTGCCCTTGTGGACTACTGTAGCTAGGGTGGCATAAGTACAATAGTTATAACTCCTTTTAAAACAAGCTACTACACAAAAAGAATTCCTCACTGTCTTGTCAGCCCAGTAAAGGTGGATTGTGTTGAATTATGTCCTGTTCTCTTGCTTTAAGTGAAGGTGCCATTGTCAGACTTGTGGAAAGCAAAGTATTCCAGAAGACAAGTGCTGTGTATTGCCAGTGCAATGTGCATGAACTCC
Organism: Formicarius rufipectus; assembly: GCA_013399695.1. Lineage (NCBI taxonomy): Eukaryota > Metazoa > Chordata > Aves > Passeriformes > Formicariidae > Formicarius > Formicarius rufipectus. Next base: position 268,587 of record VXAU01002658.1, on the reverse strand, counting down.
ATAAAAGGATTTATTTTCCATTGGAATCTAGTCTGAAGTAATCAGAAATTATAGTTCTGCCTGTTTAGCAGATATTTGGAAATTAGAAATACACACCGTTATCTGCAATATTTGCATTCTCTCAAGGACAGATGGAACACAAGTCTAAAGTGAATCAATCTGAACACATTGACTTTTCAAGGTGCATTTCAGAGCAGCAGACTTAATTAAAGTGTGGTCAGAAGTTACTTGTTTGTATTGTTAAAATCAAGACAGTGTCATACAAGTCCAAAATCAGTCCCAAACCAATGCTCATGCTGGTAAGTTGGTATTGTAACTAATGGGGTGTGTGACTGAAAAAGATGTTTGTAATCAACTTTCTCTCTCCTCTCCTTCCCTTTGATATCTAACCTCCCCTCCACTCTTCTCAAAATGCCTCAAGATATAAAATGTGTGAGGGGAATGAAAAATGTCTCCTATCCAGCTTTATTTGTGCCAAAATCTACTGTCTCATGTGCCTACACTTGCTCTGATGCATCTCCACACAGCACTGAGTGCCTGTAGTGTTTGCTCAGGGGAAAACAGCTGTAAATGGAGAGTCCTTCATGTCCTGGTTGTTGTTATTGCAGAGATGGGCACACAAAGGACTCCTGTGCTGTTGCAAAATCCCTAAATGTCCTGAATTCTTGACTTCCAGCTCTGTAAGAAGCAGAGAACTGAGGACTATCAAGGTGCTCAAGTCCTCTGCTGCTTCACTTTGTGTGGCTCCTCCCATAAACTCACCCTCAGATAAATTTAGCTAAAGTGAATTAGAATTCTTGCCTGAATACCTTTTTTTTTGGGGGGGGTGGGTGTGTGAAATTCCTGTGCATCCATCTGATTATCATATCAGAACAGCCTAGAATAAAATGGATAATTAAATATGCCCTATCTCTTTGACTTGGCTTGTTGAACAAGTTTTCTAAGGTGCTCTCTCCCTCTGAACAAGGATGTGGTCTCTGATATTTGGGGAAAGACTGGAGAAAACCTTTGTTTTCACAGTACTTGTGCATTAGTTATTATATATGGCACATCTGAAATACAGTCCTGTTGATCTGTGTTTTGTCATGGACCTTGTAGATTTACTGTCTATGTTGCTCATCATTTATTGCATTTCTAATTTCAGACTGAGATACTGTTGAGTTGGTTTCTTTCCTCATGAAGGAGCCTTTTCTGACCCACCCTTTCTCCCTCCAGAAATGCATTCGGTTTAACCCCGAAGCGTCGGTGTGGGTGGCCAAGCAGCGGATCCTCTGCACTCTGAATCAGAGTTTGAAGGATGTCCTCAACTATGGGCTGTTCCAGCCTGCAAGCAATGGCAGGGATGGCAAGTTTCTGGATGAGGAGAGACTCCTGAGGGAATACCCACAGCCAGTGAACAAGGGAGTGCCTTCGCTTGAGGTATTTGGGTTTGCAGTTTGCTGGGCAAGGAGCTTTCTCCCAAAAAAATGATCTGTCTCAGTGAAGATCTTTTTCCCCCACATTTGTGCCGTCCTCCAGAGTGCCCAGAGCTCCTCTATGTGTGTCCTGGGAAAACAGGGGGGGAGCAGAGGGTGTGGATGTGAAGCACTGATGTACAGGCTCTGGAATTTCCCCCCCTCCTTGCTCCTGCAAAGGGGATGAACTGGGCAGAACTGTTATGGCACTGGAAAAAACATGGAGCAGAGCCAGATCCCCTGGAAACACGCTATAGCAGGAAACTGGGGCATGAAAGTGGTGTTGAATTAGTTTGGGGGTTGCCTGTATGGTGGGGCATCAACCACTTATAATGTGCACTGAATAAACTTACTCTGCTATGACATAAATCCAGGACAAGAGAATCAGCCTCAAATCTTACCTCTTCCAGCAGTTTATTTCACAAATTCAGTCCCTGATGTCCTTATTACAGCTGGAAACAAAATAAATACCCTTTTTAATTGTTTAAAGTGGTTTTTTTTTCCCCCCTGTTGTGCTGTTTCCTGAGTGTTCACTCATTGCAGAGTTCTCGGGGCTGGAAGTGTGCAAGGCTGGTGGCAAAGCCTCGTTCGGGGCAGTCCCCGTGTCCAAGAGAATCCTGCATCCCTTGAATTCTGCTAAGTTCAAGTATTACATTTTGGTAGAAAATTGCATTAGTAGTAAACTGAAACAGTGGAACCCTCCCTGATTTTTGCTGCTGCAGCCATAGGGTGGAAAGTGCACGGGGTGAGATGTGGGTGAGTCTGAGCAGGCAAAGAGGATCCATCCTCTGGACCTCATGCCCCAAGGGTACTGCTGCTCAAAGGCAGAGCTATTCCCGTGGGTAAGTTCCTCCCACGGTCATTGAAACACTTTTTAGGTACCTTTTTGTTTTTAGAAGTCTCAGAAATGCTAAGCTGATGTTTTGAAATGTGTGGTTTTATTTGATTTTATTTAACATGCTTTCCCAGTTCTTTCTGCCTGAGACTGTAAGTGAAAGTGCCCAGAAATCCTCAGGGAAAAGCTCTTTTTCTTCCTTGTTCATGTGGGTTTCAGAGGCTGAGCTCATTTCCCACACCCCTCCACTGATTTCTGTGTATTCATAGGAGATACGGATTTTGCTTAAATGAACTGTAAAACGGTGATGTTGGTACGTTAAGTAGACTATTTTTGCCTAAATCACATCATTGTGGACGATGCTTTCTGGCAGGGTCAGAAAATGGTATTACAGGTTTTAAAGTTTTAAATTCTATTGTTCTTTCCCTCCCTCAGTTTCGGTACAAGAAAAGAGTTTACAGACAGTTGAACCTGGATGAAAAGCAGCTGGCCAAGCTCCATACCAAGGTCTGCCCCTCTTCCTGCAGAATGCACCAATTGTCTGCTTAGCAAAGGGATGTGGGAAACTGGAGATAAGTGGGAATTCATTACCTGCTGAACAACAAGCAGGATGTGCTACCGGCGTGTGAATTGTCATCTAGGAATGTTTCCCCATAGTGAAGTTCCCATTTTCTCATAGAAAGTAATCCCATTTGTAACTGTTCCATAGATATACAAGTAATTTTAAATGAACCTCACTTTGTAAATACAACGTGCTTTCAACATGCTGCAAAAGTGCAGATCTGGGATTTTAGACTCATTTGCAGATAAGAACAATAATAATAACTATAGACCAGCCCCTTTTCTTCCTCGATGAATCTTGGACTCATGTTTTCCTTAAAGCTCTAAAAACAAGGGTCTTACTTTGTTTGACTTTGGAGCTTTATAAACCCCAAGTTTTATTCATTTAGTGTAAAGTTCTCCATGAATGTGGTGTCAGTGGGTGTTGGCAATTGACAGGATATTTCACTTGGAGTCAGGAACTTTATTTTTCAAAGCAGGGGATGTTTCTTTTGTCACTCGGTTCTTTCAGGCTAGCTTGAGGAAATTCATGGATCATGTTCACCATCTCTCGGTGGAGAAAATGACCAAGATGCTGGACCGAGGACTGGACCCAAACTATCATGACCTGGAAAGCGGAGGTGAGAACAACACAACTTGTGCTTCGAGTTTGTTAAACCTGAGTAGATGAGCGGGCTGAATTTCACACCCCCTTTCTGTTGCCTGCAGAACTCCGGGTAGTGCATCTGTGTGGCTTTGCTGTCCGAAGGAGACAACTGATAATTTATCTGTTTGTTGGAACAGTATTTTTAAGTTAATGTTCTTTAAAGCAAACGTTTATTTATTTTATCTTTTTGCTCACCCGTTTCCCAAGCACATGCCTTTCTCTTCTTCAGAAACACCCCTGACTCTGGCAGCTCAGCTTGACAATACAGTAGAAGTGATAAAAGCCCTGAGGAATGGAGGAGCACATTTAGACTTCAGGGCCAAAGATGGAATGACAGCTCTGCACAAAGCAGCCAGGGCCAAGAACCAAGTAGCCCTCAAGGTAAATACTTTCAGGAGCAAATTATGTATTATCTTATACAAAAACTTCAAACATAAAGAATGTGTTTAGTTAATTATTGTATTGTTCTTAGTGGATCCTTTAATATGCCCTTGTTCTAGTGCCTTCTTGTGGCTTTCAAATCTTAGGGTTTGCTTTCAGTAAAGGGCCTTTTTATTTTATTTTTTTCTGGTAGGAAGAAGTGGTGAATTTTCAGCTCATTCTTTGATATATCGGGAAAGATCTGTCAGAGGAAATAGGAATGGAGTTATTGTCACTTATCTCTTTGAAAGCAACTGTCAGTGGCCTGAATTGCACATTATATCTTAACAGAGCCTCTCCTGTTTTCTTTTGTATTTTAACAAGTGCTCTTAAATCACATTGATAGTCCAGATCTCAGCCTTGGGTTTCTGGCTCTGGCTTATTTCCTTTTGACAGATATTCAAACCGCCTGACAGTTCTGATGAAGCACTTTGTGAGTGCTGCAAAGGTGATGCTGTGCCTTCAGGACTGGGGTGTCTGAGCTTAGGGGGAGGATGGGAATTGGGCTCATGGCCACTCATTCTTTCTGTGCTATCCCCATGGATTCCTTTAGATCCGAATTCTTCTGGGGTCACTTCTTGGTTCTCTTAGGGCAGGCTGGGGCGCAAACCGTCAGCCCACAAATAGGTGAGCAAAGAACATACTTTATGGCAAGCAGCATCCTTAGAAACACCTTCTCTATAGGCAGAAGTGCCTCCCCAACGTCTTGTTCACGGTCTGTGGTTGCTTTCAGACCCTTCTGGAGCTGGGAGCATCCCCCAACTACAAGGACAGCTGCGGGCTGACCCCTCTGTACCACACGGCGGTCGTGGGAGGGGACCCCTTCTGCTGCGAGCTGCTGCTCCACGAGCACGCCACAGTGAGCTGCAGGGACGAGAACGGATGGCAGGAGATCCACCAGGTGGGGCAGGGTGCCTGTGCTCTGAGCTCAGCCTCCCCCGGGGAAACGTGCCTTCTTGGTCGTTATGTTATAAGTGACCACCCGGAATGACCAAGTCGCTCGGCAAAAAAGGGTAGTTGTAATTGTAGAGGTAATGAAACATTGACAGAGTAAACAGCGCTGGGTGCCCCGCGGAGTCACCGCCCTGTCAGGAGCACCCCCTCAGAGCTCGCAGGCTCTGCTTATAGACAGTCAAAACATAATGTTCGTTATTTCTTGTTTAATGATTGCCCTTTCAAATCTTTTGGTAATTTTGGGTCAGGAAGGATTACGATATTCTTAGCTGGAAATTTGACTGGAGACACTCCACTGTTCAAGTTTTCTTTCGCTTGGGGATACTTCCCTCCTTATCTTGATTGGTCTGTCACCCTATTGTGTTGAGGTACCCGGCTTAATCTTCGTTTCCATCGTATCTATCTTGTATCAAACGGTTGCTTAGTCATTAACTTTGGCTTTCTTCTTTTACCCCTTTTTATGTGTTAAACTAAGTTCATGTCTTGCTTTCAGTTGCTAAATCTTTACAGCACATTCCCCAACGCCCAGATGTACAACACTCAATGGTTTCGGAATGCCATTGAATAATTTGGCAAACCATACAATATAGTTCGTTATATTTTTGACACGAATTGAGCCCACATTTCTCACAGTTAGACGCTGCTTTCAGTGCTGGGTTGGATGTTTGGTCCCTGCAAGTTCAAGTGTGGAACTGTTCCTTTGTTTTCCTGTTGGAGTTTTCTGTTTCATTACACTTTGTGCTCTTCGCGTGTTGAATCAGACGTGGAAACTGTTCCCGTTGAGGTCTGTGATCCTATAGTTGTAACCCTGTGGTTGTTGTGGGCTTTCCTGCAGGAGTTGCACTGGGCATGGTTATGTTGTGGACTCTTGAAGTTCAGCATCTGCCTGAGCGGCACTGGAGTAAAACAGCGCAGCTTGTTCTTCCTGTTGGGTGCCAGTGTGGGCATCCCTGGCAGTGCTTTGGGCTGCTGGCAGATGCTCTCTGCTTTGGTGAACTTCACAGGAGGATCTGTGTGCTGGGATCCCTCAGAGTGTGCAGTGATGGGTGTTAAACTCCTGCAGACTCAGTGTCAGTCAGTTTGCACTCCTGTGTGTGAAAACTGGGTTTGTAGTAGTTTTCCTTTTGCTGTTTGGGTTTTCCTTTCCTCTCCTGCGTATTGAGTGTGTGGATAAAGGTGACTGTGTGCTCTATAAAGAAAATACATTTTTAAAAGCTAGTCTTCTGAGATTCACACGAACACCTTTGAACTCTTATTGTCTTCCCCAGAAACATCTGGATATTGTGCAGCAGTTGTGTAAGAATGCTTTATTAATTTCTATTTGGATAGTGATAAACCCAGTAATATGCCAAGTTTAAGGACTGTACCGGTCCCAATGTCAGTGCAGCTCCTTTATGCCTTTTCTCCATATGGGTAGTTTGAGTTACCATAAAAAGTCTGAAAATAAAGACAAGAATTCCGTACTTTTAAACCCCAGCCTCATACACAAAAGACCATTACTTCTTGTAATGAAGTGGAGCTTCCCAAACCCACTATATTGCTGTAATCCTGAATAAATCTTTTTTAACATCTGGATTATGGGCACTGTGTGTTCAGTAATCAATAATACAAGCACTTCTCAGGGATTTAAGAAGGGTGGTGATAATATATAGTCCCATGTGTTGTGCTGAAGCTGAAGTTACCTTGCATGGCAGGGAGTAATCGGTAGCAAGTGTTTTTATGTCTTTAGGTGATACAACTCCAGGTTGCCCTTACAGGAAAGGGGAAAAGTCAAGTGGACTATTGCTGTCCTGGGCCAGGGTGGTAAAAGGGAGGGATATCCTCTGGAGGTACCTGTCTCTGTGGACTGGGAGCCCTGGTCAGTGATCTGTGTCACAGCTCTAATCTCTTCTCTGAGATACACTGCATTCTTCTCATCCAAACTGTAGGTCCAACCCAAGTGTGTCAGTTTGTGCCTCCCACTGAATGCAGCAGTAATTCAGTGCCTAAGACACACTCAACGGCTTCCCCATCTCTCAGCTTACATTCTGTGTTAGAGGAATGATGCTGAGCTGAAGTTAAAAACATGAGGAACTGGGAGGTGGTCTGTCTGTGCCAGAGACAAGATATTCGAGGCAATGAGCCTGGTGAATAAACATATGGAGATTGCTCTGAAACTTATTTGGTAAAAAGGAAACTTTCCAATTTCAGTGGGATGTTAGAGGCTGATTTCCAAGTATTCGGGGTCTAACCTTTTATCTGTGTGACAGATAAAGGGACTGCTGAAGATTTTTGCCTCTTTTGGATCGATGCCATTTGTGTACTGTGTGTCTGTCTCTGACATCACAGAACCGAGGAGGTGATCACTTGAATTCTGGCCGGATTTCCCCAAATAGGGGGGCGGGGGGAGGAGACTTTAGAAATCTGACCGTCTTCAGTGCCATCTAGTGGGAAGCGCTCGGGAGAGCAGCAGGATCAGCAAAACCTCTTCTATTTCACACTTGAGTCCCGTATATTAGCAGATGAAAAGTTCCAAACGTAGTGTTCCCTGGGTCCCTCAAACCCCCATTTCCCCAAAAAGCAGGTGCAGGCTGTGTGATAACCAAACCGTGGGTGACTGTCCCAACAGGCCTGCAGGTACGGGCACGTCCAACACCTGGAGCACCTGCTCTTCTACGGCGCCGACATGTGCGCGCAGAACGCCTCGGGGAACACGGCCCTGCACATCTGTGCCCTCTACAACCAGGTGAGAGCCCGCCCCACACAGCCCCCCATCCTCCCTGGCTGCCACGGGGGCCTCCAGCAGGAGTTTAGAGGTCACAGACCCATGGAGTCATGGATCGGTTTGGGTTGGAAGGGACCTTGAAGATCATCCGGTTCCAACCCCGACACCTTCTGCTATGCCGGGTTGGTCCAAGACACGTTCAGCATGGCCTTGGACACCAGGGACAACCTGTTCCAGTCCCTGCCCACTCTCTCAGTGAAGAATTTCCCCCCAGTATCCAGCCTGCACCTCCTCTCTGCCAGTTTGAAGCCATTCCCCCTTGTCCTGGCACTCCAGGTCTTGTAAGGGATCTTGCTCCATCTTTCCTGTAAGTTCCCATTGGGAAAGGAGTGGAGGGGGAAGCTGGGACTGGTGTGCCCTGCCTGGGGACCCTCTGCCTGTCCAGAGAGGGGGGCTGTCCTGCCTTGGGCCATGGTTAGTCCAGCCCAGTGGAGACTGGGAACTGGAGCTGGGAGACAATGGCAGGGGGAAAACCAGGATAACTGAGCTACAAATGCTGTGAGTTCCATGTCCGTGCATGGAAGCAGAGCTTGGCTTGGTGAGTTCCTCAGGAAGCAGGTCACGGGCTTGGGGTCAGATGGTTGTGACACCAAAATGCAGTTGGGATGATTTCCCCATTATTGCTGATCTGCAGAGGCAAGTTACACTAAAGAACAAGCTGTTCGTTCATTGGATTTATTTAATATGCAATGATTGAAAAGTTTTGACAAGTGGTCTGAGGAAGTGGAAAGAATGTGATTAGAGACTACTTTATTACTGTTTTATTCAGTGATTTCAAATAAGGTTGCTCATTATAGGTAACAAAAGCATACATGTTAATTAGAAAACAAATTATTATATTCTGCCAGCTTTTTTTTTTTTTTTGTATGATGTTTACATGTTTCCTTTGCCAAAATTATTGTTCTGGTAGAATTTAACTTAGAATGAAATAAGGAGGAGTTGGGAAATCCTGTGCAAATGTCTGTACTTTTACAACTTGTGTAGTCACTTACTAATAATAGCATGATTGAATTTGGTTGCATTTTTTACTCCCTTTGCGGGGATGCGATGGGTAGGGAATGAGTTTTACAACTGTGCTAAAAATCAGCACATATAATATTAAGAAAGCACGAGATGTGACTGTAAATAGTGAAGCATTTGTTAAAGCATCTACTTCTTCATTACCATCCTAGGTTTCTTTTTGAAGTCTTGTCAAGACAGATTGCTCTATTAGGTCTGAAATATCCCCAACTTCTCAAGAAAAAGCATTTCAGGGATAATTTGGCATTTTTCAAGACTACTGACAAACAATTTTGCATTCAATATAATTGAAGCATATCTATCCAAAATATTTCCAAATATTCACTTTAACCCCTTTTACTTAACCTGGATAAGAATTTGAAAGCCCAGACCGTAACTCACAAACTTAAAATCCTGATTTTTTTTTTTTGGTTAACTTTTTTTGCAGTGGCCATGGTTGTTTTAGAAGACCACAAGCTTTTAGCGAAGGTGAAGCAGGATGATGTTGCAATTAGAATAACCCTGTGGAATGACGGTGTTTTTCACGTGGAGTTGTGTTTTCCTGACCTGACAGACTCCAGCTGAAACTGCACCCCCAAATTTGCCAATATTCCCATAGCCCTTAAGCTCAGCTTTGTGAATGGCAGTCGAACATCCTGTCTGCGCTGGTGGCAATGCCATCAGCATCCTGGTTGCCTCGGGGTTCCTGTAGGTGGAGTCCTTACCCCGTTGGTTTTCCCTTCCAGTCTTCTCCAGGCAGCGTTCCTGGGATGCTTTCCGAGGTCGGTCCCTTGGTTTTCCCGAGGCTCAGCTAAGCCCTGACCCTGGAAGGGTTCAGAGGACAAGCAGATGTGGCACGGGGTGTTATGGGTTAGGGGATGTGGTGGTGTTTGCTCTTAACGGTCTCAGAGGTCTTTTTCCAACCTTGAATGGCTGTTTGATTCCAACTGTTTATGATGCCAAAAAGCAGGAGATCAGTGACCTGCCCGGAGACAATTTGGGCTTGGAGCAGCAAAGGGGTTTGTTGTCACCATGGCCAAATGAGGCAGTGCCGGGGCACAGACTGCCCCAAAGTGTCAGCCAAAACCAGGTGATTGATCCAGGTGGCAGTCAAGATCACAACGTCTTAACATGCATATTCATGAGTTGTGATAGCTAGTTATCATATTCATAGGGGTGGGGTTTGGGGTGGAGCCTTCAGGGTCTTCTCCTGGCACAGTTTTGGGTGGTCTGTCCATCCTCCAGCCTCTTCAGGGGTTGTTTTCTCCTCTTTCTCACCATGCCCTCTCCACCTTGGTTTGTGAGGTTCTTTGTCCTGGCTGGTCCATCTTGCAGAACTCCTCGGCTCAAGGCCTCCCTGCCTTGTTCCAATGTCCACGTTCCCCCGATTTAGGCCCCCTGGGTTTATGCTGTAGCACTCCCAGCAGTCTGCTCAGGTTGTGGTCCAGTGACTGGAGCAGGACAGGTTGTCCATCAGGTCTCAGGCAGAACAAGCACCTGGCAGTTTTCAACCAGAGCCAGGGACCTTTGCTGGCTCAGTGAGCTCTTGTAGGTCTTGCTCTTGCTTCAGGCAGCAAATTGTATATTAATCAAAAAAATAACTAAAAATAAATAAGAAAATATAGAACTTAATCCAAGTAATTTTTCTTGGATTTTTTTTAATGTTGAACCACTCTGATGGCTTCTGGCAAAACTTTTCTCATCAAAACTCTTAAGTGAATAAATCCTTTTGCATGTTTTTGTTACACCAGAGAGAGAGATTGTATGACAGGATTTTTGCTTTGTTTTGCTTTTGTAAAGTTGGACTGTTTTTCTTCTGATAACCAAATTACTCATCAGCCAATAAATACAGTATTTTTCCTAATATAAATATCTATATCCTCAAAATTGGGCATTGGCCCTCATGTATTTGAGATACAGAGAACAAACCTAAGGTACAGATTTCAGTGCAAGCAAGTGAGGCTTAATTGTATGTATCATTCAAAAATGATAATCTGAGAGATGGTTGTGAACATGCCATCTTGGGATAGGATCTGTTCTGTTCTGTCAGTCAGAAACTTCCTTTCCAGGTGACTTAGGGCAGCCCTGTGATGGAGGAGACCCAATGGGATCAGGAATCCAGTGTGGCAAATTAGAAAACAGTGACAAAAATAATTTTCAATCCTAATTGCTGCCCATTAACCTGTGACTCAGAGGTTGGTAAATAAGCTTCATTTCTGACACTGCCAGAGCTGAATGATGTGATTATTTCTCTGGCTGCAGAGTTGCTGTGCACAGTGAAGGGTGGCACATCAGAACACCTCATTAGGTAGGACTCCGTAGCACAACGTGTCAAGAAATGCAGAAAGCACCACATTAACAGCAATGTTTGTGGTGAGGAAACAAAACAGTTTGGAGATGTGAATTGTTTGCAAAAGGTCCTAAGGGGGAACAGCTGAGGGGGCAGGTGGGAAATAAAAGTCTCTACAGGAGTCATGCAGAGCTCTGAGAACCCAGTCAGAACCACAGGGATTTCTGGTGGGTTATGGTCAGTCACGTTCAGCAGCAAGGGGAAAGTAGTGACTTAACCAATACACTATAAAAATAAAGTGTTTTTAAGGGATTCCTTGGCAGATTTTCTCAGTTTGGAGGGTCTGAAGCCCAACTTTTCTCTTTTCACAGTAAAGGGTTTGGGCTGCAACTCTTGGTATCTTTTAGGGGAAAAGAGAGACGGGTCAGTGTGACAGATGAGATCATTTCAGGTGTATTAAAAAAATAAAAATCATACCTTAAATGTTTAAAATTGTTTAAATTAATTGTTGAAATTAGTGCCAAAAATGCTTTTTTAAACTTTTTAGCAGCGGGGAGTGACACAATTTGTCCCAGGCACTCTTTAATGTACTGAGAACAATACTGGTTTTCCTCCAAAATAGGCAAAAAGCTGTATGAGAGTCAAATGTAATTTTGAACTAGTATATTTTCTGCAAAGTCTGATTTGTCAAGCCTGGAATTTTCTCCATTTAGTTTCTTGAAAACCGAATAAGAGGTTTGCATTCCCCATGATCCTTTTACACTTGAGTGCTGTTTCTAGTCTGATACACTGCGAAGCACTCGAACCCCTCTCATGTTTAAAACCCTATTTTAATAACTCAAGCTCTCAGATTCGTTACTTTATTTGCTTTCTATTCATGAAAATATCTCCCAAACAGCAACACATCTCTCAGCAGTCAGAGTTTTATGGTGTCTGTGTTACCTTGAAGACCCTTATTAACAAGTTTGCTTTTGTCTCGTTTTCAGGAGAGCTGTGCAAGAGTGTTGCTGTTCCGAGGAGCCAACAAGGAGATCAAGAATTACAACAGCCAGTCTCCTTTCCAGGTAAAACACTAAATCCCCCTTCTCACAGCAATCTTTGGAAGGGCGTGTTCAAACTTGATTCTGTGGAGAACTTCCAGTGCACGGGGCTGGAAACAGCTGCAGAGTGAGATAACTGTTGTTTGGAGCACTTTGGCTTTTGTGTCATGTAGTAAGTGAAGATGTCCTGGAATAATGAGGAATGAGAGGAAAACACAATCTTGGCAGGTCTGGTGACACTGTTGCTGAGTTTGAGGAGACAAACCATGAAATCCTCTGTGTTCTGTGCTTGGGTGTGCCTTGCCTTGTGTTCATCTCCAGTCCCACGTAAGAGGGATCCCAGGACTGAGTGCACACCTGGGCTTGCCTGGCCCTGGTGGATTTAACAGAAGGAAGCTCTTCCTTGGGTGTGAGGCCCAGGAGCTGGGCTAAGGTTCAGGGCTGGGACTGACTTACTGCACTGCCAGGGTTAGAGGCTCAAGTTGTCATCTCTTAGCTTCAAAATAAAATCGTCTTCCTTTGCATTAGTCAATTATTCGACTTTGTTTTCCTGCCATTTTCCTGTATTAAAATATTGTCAGAAAGCTTCATTAAAAACCCAAAGGGAAGAGGAGTTGTCGGGTATGGCTGACCCCCCCTAAGCCCTTATTTCTGAACCAGGGTTAATTAGCAGGATTTCAGGGAAGCATTTGTAGTGCAAACTCATGTGTGAGAAATAGGGGTGGGAGCTGGAACGTTCCAGGAAGAACCAAAAGAGGTTTTTTCAAGTTACAACCCCCCCTCCCCAGGGATTCTGGAAGAATTAAATAGTTGGAATAACTCTGTCCATGTGGATCTCTGAGTTGACTGCTCCAAGTTTGTGTACATCTCACCTCTGAGTTCCTGCCTTTAAAAAAAAAAAACCAAACCAAAAAACAAACAAAAAAAACCCCCAAAAAACCAAAACACAAATACTTCTGTATCTCTAGATTATCTCCACATTTTGAAGGTGTTCTGGACCTAAGTTTTGCATCTCAAGAGTTCCTCTTGCAAATCCCAGCCAGATCATGGGTCACTTTTGGGACCATTTCCCCCAAACTGGGGAAACAGTGCATTAATTTAATTTTGGCTCCAATTTTTGGACTGATAGTTTGCCATATAAATATATGCCAAGCACAAATTCACTGACTAGTAGGTAGTACTTGTCACTGCGCCTCAGAATTATGGAGTGATGAAAAAATGGAATGAGAGAAAACCCTGAGTGCTGGAGGGACGGGTTCCGAGGTCATCTGTTGGATCAGATTATTTGATTCTACTACTTTGTCTGGGGGATTAACTTTTCTTACTGTTTCAGGATATTTTGGGGGGGTAAAAGGCACATAAAAGAGTTTGCATTTGCCTTCTTTGCGCTGGCTGCTTTGAGATTCCTTCTAGAACAGGAAAATACAGGGGGAAAGGCAAAGCAGAAAAGATTTGTACAAGCTGTTCTGATGGTTGTGGGGAATCAAGAAGTGAGAGATGACTACCCAAAAGTAGGGAAGTGAGCGTGGGACACAGAGGGAATCACTTTCAGGGTGTAGCTGTGTAGTTGCCCTTCCTGACCTCTGAGCTGTGTCCTGTCCATATGGAATACCATAGCTTGGCATTTCTGTTCTGGGTTACACTTCTGTTGCTTGGGCTTCTCCTGGTTGCTCTTCCCTTACTCCAAACAGAAGGGTTGGCTTTGCCTGACCCTTTCTGCAGCCTAAAAAGAAAATTACTTTCCATTTCCACTTCTCTGGAGTCTTCCTTTTAGGTGTGGAGGATGCAGGGAAAGTTGTCCTGAGTGGAGTGGGCAGGGGAAAGCCCAAGTGCAGCAGAGCAGCCCCAGAATTAATCCTCTGCCATGCGCCTGCTGCTGGCCCAACCCCTCAGACACCACCAGGAGAGCTGTGGTGAAATTATGCAGCATCCCCTGGAGTTAGTAAGGTTTTGCATCCTAAAAATGTTTGCTCATGTAATCAGCAGCAAGGAACATGGAGGCAGCTCCTGTGTGCACAATGAGAGCAGTTGTAGCTGCAGCATTTTTCCTCTGAGTAACCCCCATTATGTTCTTCTCTCACCATCTGAAAGGATGGGTGCCTTTGAGTTGCTGCTCAGTGAAAACTCAGTGATTCTGTACAACAAAAGGATGCAGGCACAGAGAAGTTTGTGTGCTGCTTTCAGGACCTGCCATGGCTTTGTTTTGTTTTGATGAAAATGAGCTGCAGAGTTTTTGCATCCTGTGAACGTGGTGTGATTTTGCCACCAGTAAAGCAGGTGGGCACTTGTTCACTTCTTCCCAGATTTCAGTGCTCACTGAAACAAGCATGGCTGGGCTGGGTCGTATGGAAGGAAACGAAGGTGGGCTGGACTCTGTGCCACTTCAGTCAGGGATCCCACGCTGTGGGTACAACTCAGCTTGGCCCCTGGCTGTCCTTTTGGCCTCTGCGGTGCCTGGCAGAGTTAGCACTGGAATGGTGTAAAAAGGGATGTAAAAAAGCTTGTATTTCCCACTTCAGCACCCAAACTTTCCTCAGCTGCCTCTGCAGGAATGCGTTTTGCCCTGACTGAGTGCTGGGGTGCACCATCAGTATAATCAGTGGAGCTGCTGTCACCCACAGCTGAGAGTTTGCAGAACATGGGTCAGCAGCAATGTTTCTGTGGATTTGTTTTTGTAGAGTCTCCCTCCTGCTAATAAGTATTAAAACTTGTATGGATGTGGGGTGGATCTCCTCCCTCTGCCCTCCCTGTGTGTGTTCCAGGTAGCTCAGGGCAATTCCTGCTTCACCATCCTCGGGCTCAGTGTGAGAATTGGGTGTGTGCTGTGAATTTTGATGCTCACCCAGTCAGAGCCAAGATGAAACCTGTGCCCCATTGTTACACTGTATTGCCGGTTCTGTTTATTAATCACTTACCCATCCTGTCTTGGCTGAGTAATCTTTTATTATTTTGCACTTTATTACAAAAACCTCCCAAATATCCTGTCAGAAAAGCCACAATATCCTACCAACTGTCCAGAGCTGCTTAGTTTTTCACACATTTCATGTGCTCCCAGATAAATATAAAATAATTTATTACCCATCTGGTAAATATTACTCCAGTAGCTCAGACATCTCAGTTCTGCAGTGTTTATAAGCTGTTGAAATTCTGTTTTTTAAGTTAAAATACACCTCCTTTATGGAGTTTTGCTTTTTTCTTTTAGTGAGCAGCAGCTCTCCAGGAATAATTCACGTGTCCATAGAGGCTATAAAGCACTATTTAGCCAATTGCACTAATAATTAGTGGGTTTAAAGCAAAGGTGTTAAAATAAGCAGACCTATACTGAGGTGGCAGGGTTGATTTGGACCTCAGATGGCTCTTATTTTATTGACCTGTGCTGTCCCAAAGCAGGCTGGCAGATGAGTGTGCTGGCAACCCCCAGGTGGCAGGAGGGGCAGCAGGCTCCCCTCAGTGTCTTGGCTGTCCATCTCCTTCCAGTTGCTCCTATTTTCGCCGGATCTGCATCCCTTGTAAGGAAATTCTCCCGTGCCTGGTTGCCTCTGTGGAAGACCAAAATGATTCAGCTCTTTCCGAGTGTGGCTGTGGGAGAACATGTGTTGGTTTTGCTCCTGCTGGAAAGCTCTGCTGCCCCACCTCTCCCCATCCCATCTCCCCCGTGGTGCTGCGTGGTGGTGTTCGGGTTTGTTCTCCCTCATTGCCCTGTCCCTGTTAAATCCTGCCTGTGGGAAGTGGTTGGAGTCTGACTCAAATTCAGGGGCTCCAAGAGCAGACCCCAGATGTGAGAGCTGAGCTGGCTGGGGGGGCAGTGGAGGCAGACACAGCTGGGCATGGATAACCCACGGTGGAGTGTTGGGGACTACACGAGGGTGGCTGAGACTCTGAGTGGGAGCCTGAGCCCAAAACACGGGACTGATGGAGCAGGAGGGGGGGGGGGGGGGGGTTGATCAAGGGGTTGGGGACGTCTTTAATCATCGAGGGTGGCAGAGCAAGACAAGGAGATCAGAGGGGAAATGGGGGCTGTGTGAAAAAGAGTCTGAGCTGGGTTCGGGTGCCCTGGACTGGGGAGGGTGGGGCTGTGTGAAGTGCCCTGCTCACGCTCTAGGCAAAACCGTCTGTGTTGGTTGTCCAGCAGTGCACTGCAAAGGCAGCCAGAGCCCCAGCTTGGGCTGAGCTTGAGCACACCTTGGAATTGCCCTCTCTCTGATGCAGTTTGCGGGCAAGGGACAGCAAGTGCCCAGGGATCTTTTTGTCTCTGATTGATGTTTGGAAGGGCGAGAAAGCTAACATTAAAATGAAAAAGCACCTTTACAAATAGACAAGGATGCTTTCTCTCATGATGTTACACTATGTGTTAATGGAATATATGAATTATACCAGGACTTTGTTTTTGCCAAGTATTTCTTTCCATCCTAATTCCTCTCCTGAAGCACCTGTGTGAAGAATGCATCATTGAATATTGGCTCTTATTGCCAAAAGCTTACAACTATGATCTCATGATGCTTTTTGCTTTCAGTCAGGCTTTAAGCTTTTTTCAGCTTTTGTCCTGATTAGAGTCAAATAATGGAATTTATTCATACTTGCTCTGCTTGGTTTAATTTTAAAATCTCTACAAGTGACTGTTCCAGAGCAAGCCATGGATTTTCCCTTTAAAAATAAAAACATATGCGAATATGGATATATTTGGCGTACTTAACATAATTTTTTAAGAAGACATAATTAAAATAAAACTATAATAATAAAAAAGAGGGGTCTCAGAGCAGTATATCCAGACACAATGATTAATGATGGTATGGTTTCTCATCCCCTACCTTGAAGTGCTATTTATACACAGGAACACATGTTCTCCTTTGAAAAAAAAAAAAAAAAGCTTTTCTGGGAATTTTACCCATTGCCTTTGGAGCTTGGGAAGACCAGTCTTTGTGGCTCTGATGTGATATCTTGAAGGGTTGTGGGGGAAATGGTTCTTAGGGTACTGGAGGAGGAGCTGGGAAATGAAATATTCCTGAGAGGAGCAGGTACACAAGGAGTGCCAAGTAACCCTTCCAGCTGGGAAGTGCTTTGGTGGCAGCTTAGTGACCTCCGTGTCAGCAGGTTGCCTGCTGTTGTCAAGGTAGAAGTATTGAACCGACTCTTAGGCAGATGCTGCTCTTTACTGGCACATGAGGTACAATTACCAAAATCAATAGTTTTATATTTTGATTTCATAAATTTGTTATATATATAGTGTCACCATATGTATGTATACACACACATATATACACGTGTGTGTATATATATGTATGTGTGTATATATATGGTGACAAGAAGGTAGCCAAGCAGAAGGTCATACTCTTGTTGGGAACATGAGACTTCTCCTGCTGCTTCTGAAGGTATTGATGCTGCTTTTGATAAGTCAGACCTCAGCCTAAGAGGCTTTTACTGATAACTCTCACTTGCCTTGGAAAGGGCTGGATTTAGGAAGAGAGAAAGAAAGGAGCAGGAAAATGTGTATGGATCCAGAATGGAGTTCAGTCTGTTCATCTGGACCCAGGGATGGTTTGAACTCTGCTGGCTCATCACTCCTGACCTTCTCTGAACCCTTTTCCAGAAAAGCAGCCAAATGGAAGTACTTTGGTGAAGCATAAAGGAATTAAATCCCATGATTATCTTTTATTGAGCAAGGCAAAGTATTCCCACACTTGGACATCTTAAGAACGTTTACTGCAGAATTTAATTATTTTTTTTTTCTTTCCTTATGCAGGAGTCTCCCTGGGACCATCTTTTGTGTTGTGTCCCAAGACCCTTTTTGCCTTTTTTTTCTTTCTCTCCCCTCCCAGTCAGGGGTCTCTAGCTCTCATGCCTCAGGTGTTCCCACATGCAGCACAATTTCTCTGGATAAAACAGCACCTCTGAGCCCATCTGCTGGGTTTTCCACCAAGCTTCCAAAAACTCTGAAGCAACTGAAACCAAGTTCTAAGAGGGAACAAATTAAGCCAACTGAATGGCAAGGGTCACTGTCAGTTTTTGCCTCAAACTAAGAAAGGCTCATGTCTGACTGAGATGGGATGAGTTGTCATGGGTGAAGCTGGCAAGAGGCACTGGAGACCTGATAATCTTAATTTAAACCAGGTCATTTTGAGATATTAATATTATTGATGCAAGTGATACTGGAGATTTGTATAATCTTCATTTAAACCACCTCCTTTTGAGATATGAATACCATTCATGCATGTGGTGGGGGCATTGCTTTGCATGACCATACAGACTACTCAGCATTAATTTCTGGCACTTTCCAAGTTGTTCCTTATAAAAGTGGAGGATTTGTGCCTCTGGGACAGGCTTGGAATCTTTTTTCCCTGCCATTTGGAGGGAGCATCCATGGCATGCAGTTGGCATATGCTGCCATCCCATATCCATCTTCCTCAGTGTGTGTTATTGGCATTGGCTGTTACTAGGCTGTTTCCAAAGGTTTTATTTTCATTAGCCCACAGAGTTTGGAATGAATCCACCAAATGTATTAGGCAAAATCATCCTGGTATCTTATTAACCTGGGGCATTTCCTCCTGAGGGCTTTCCAAAGGGGTTTTCAGCCTTTTGGTGCAGCAGTTGAATCAATGCTGTGTTATTAATTAAATC
Organism: Formicarius rufipectus; assembly: GCA_013399695.1. NCBI lineage: Eukaryota > Metazoa > Chordata > Aves > Passeriformes > Formicariidae > Formicarius > Formicarius rufipectus. Next base: position 250,009 of record VXAU01002658.1, on the reverse strand, counting down.
CCATGAAGTTTTTGCTGGGGAGTAGTGGGCAGTGTGTACTGCCTGCTGTGAGCAGGAAGATGTTTTTCTGAAAGGCTTTGGGGAAGAAAAAGTGCTCAAGTGACACATTTTGGCTCCTCCTGAAGGGAAAGGTGCCTCGAGAGGTGGAGGCTTTTCCCCATCAGTAGCACAGGCCTGTGAACTCTTGAGCTGAATTCCCTGCATAGCCCCAGATTCCCTGTGATGTCAAGGCACACAAAACCCAGCAAATAACACAAGTCCTCAGCCTTTTTCTAGGAGAGTTCAGCTGAAGAAGATTGCATTTCATGGTTTTTTGATTTAGCATATTATTGGAAGGGCTAAAGAAAATGAAGTCAATTTTGTTGCTGGCTGTGTCTTATCTGATTCATGTGATGCTGCAACCTGACTTTAGCTGCTTTCAGTAAATACTCCTTGGAAATCTCTGCTCACCCATGTAGCAGTAATGAGGATTATGTAATCACTGCCTTTGCATGGCTCTTTCCAGCCTGAGCCAGATATTCCCAAGGAATGAGCCTGTAATTGTCAATGTATGTGTGTATCACATTTGGCTCTTTCATTTTAATTATAAAACACATTTTTACTTGAGAATCACTTCTTCGGTGATGTTCTAGCAGAGAGGCAGAAAGAAGATGTAAGGGCTTGTTCTCTACTTTTAAACCAGATAGAAACACCAAATGGGCCAGTAACATGCAATGACCATGGAGGAGGCTTAATGCAGTCTGCACAAAGGAGAGTGACTTCAAAATCTCACTTACTCCTCATCTGAAGGAACAGGATGTCATGAGAGCAGGGAGGTTGGACCTGAATCTGCCTGCACCTTCTTTCCTTGCTTTCTGACATGTTTTGTGTGAACCTCACTCGACTTGCCATACTCAGTTCAACACTCCCTGTCGAGCTGGTTCTTGCCTGAGGAGCAGTCCTGTTGTCCTCCTGCATTCCAGAGCCCAGAGGCAGAGATGATTTGCTCCTGTGCTGTGAGGAAAGGACTCAAGTGTTTCCATCTTTGTGTCCAGGCGGGCTTATTTGAATCTGAAGGTATCCAGGCAGGGCTTATTCATGAATGAGACTAGTTAAATTTTAAGAATGCAGTTGTGTGTGTTCCTGAAAGGGCAGTGTGAAATAAAACACAGGTGTTCTGCCTCTGAAACGGTAGGAAGGAGCCTGGAAAAGGAGCAAGGCAACCTCTCCAGGCATTTGAAGCCTAAGCCCATCCAGAGCCCTGCAGGAGGCTGAAAGGAGGTCATGCAGTACCATTGCCTTCTCAGTTTTGACTCCAATTTGCCAAGCTCGTCATCTCTGGCCCCTTTTGGTGGCTGCTGAGTGTGTTCCAGGAGACCCAGGGGGTCTGGGAGATCTCCTGCGGTGTAGCCACGGAAAGGGGCCAGCACTGTTGTGCTTTGGGGAACGCTCAGTGTGTGGCGGCGCCTTGTCGTGCGTTTGCTTGCTTTGAAAATATGAATGGCTGGAAACCATTGGGGGTAGAATGGTAGAACAGCTCCTTTGAGGGAGGTAAAAGCCTGTTGAATTGCACTGGGGTGAATGTGCGCTCCTCACACTTGAGATGGGTTTGTGCTGTCAGTTCTCTCTGTCCCTGGACAGGCCATTCCCTGAGGAGTTGGACTCGATCCTTGTGGATCCTTTCCAGCGTTCTGTAGTTCAGTAATAGGTGATTCTGTGTAATGCATTCTACTGAATAGGATTGTTTTAAATTAAATGTCCCTGATTTCAGTACAGCACTGTTCTTTTAAGCTGCACATGGCATTGTCATGGACAACTTGTATTATGCAAAGACTTTACCACTAATAGTTAATTCTCTGTAGCAGTTGCTTTATTTGCTGAGTGTGAGCTTTGCAGGAGTTTCGGGTGGCAAAAACGATTGCTTGGGAGGCTGTGGTCGTGAATTTTCCTCCTTTCCCCAAGCAGACTGTGGGACATTGTTGCTGCTGCAGAATTCTTTGTCCTGGCCCAGCTGAGACACCGACCTTGTCCCACTCATGGCAGGCCACTTCCCGTGGGGCTGCAAGGGTGTGAAGAGCACAGAGATCTTAGTGCTGCTTGTAGCAATAGTTGCAGTTTAAAAACCTGGTCTGTGATCACTGTTGAAAGCAGCCCGAGCAGCAGTGTGAGATGGTCCTCCCCGTGGAAGACACGGCATTTCTTGGAGGGCTTGTGTGGAGTGTGAATCCCTTTGACCTGCTTACTGAGGTGAGGTGCTGGTGGTGAGCCCCTCTTGAAAGGGTGCTAAAATGATCAAGGCAAGGATGAGCCTCAAGGAAACATTGGCCCTTTCCCCATAATTTATATTTTCAGCTGCTAAAACTAGTTGTTGAGCAAATGCAAGGTGTCTATTTTAAGCTCCTGCATGTCAATATCTGACTACAGATGGCTCCGTGAATCATGGTTGGGAGAAGGGAAATGTTAGACACTCAGATATTGTTGCTAAGAGATTTGAGTACACAGTATGCTAACATGTGCTGGCAAATTTGGGAACAGGAGCAGCAGCATGCTCTGGGAGAAAAAAACTCCCTGGGGAAGGAAGTGTCTGCAAAGGACTATTTAAAGGATAAGTAACAGTGTTGTGCTTTGTTGTGTCGAGAAGTGCTGAAGATGAAATTGTCTTTCAGGCAGATCATGTACAGAAAACATCCAAAAGGTAAAGCTAATCCTGCTATCCAATGAAATAGGAAGTGGAAGTTGGAAAGAAAAAGGCAGAAAAGATTACTTTGGGTTTTTAAATTACTCAAGTTTCAAGATTAAAGGTGATGGTTGTTGGTATTTTGCCATCTACTGGCCATCAGATATATTAATATACACATTCCTTTCAAAATGCATAATACTGAGCTAGTGTTACATTGGATCATTGAAAGTGCTGAGAGTTCTCTTCTGTCCAGGAAAGATGATGTAGGAAAATGCTGAGTATGATTTTTGACTTGTAGTTTCATAACATTACTATAGAGTAATTCAGGAAAATTGTCAGCATTATATTGTCCTGGTGGAGAATGTGGGTTATTTTTGCAATTAAAATAAGGTTTTATTGGCTATTACTAAAAAAAAATTAAAATCTGCTTTTCTTTATTCTATCTTATATTATTTCAGTGAGTTTTGCTGAAACTTGAAAATACTGTATATAATATGTACCTGAAATAAAGCTTCAGGTAGATAAAATTAAATATATCAACTATGTTCATTGCATAAAATAAAACCTTTTGGTTCTGAAACATTTTCAGCAAAACCATTATTATCTTATTAAATACAAAATATTGCCCGACTAGAAACTCAAAATGGTGATTTGTTTCTGTCATATTTCTGATTAACCTGTTACATCTCACCTTGGAAACTGATCGTTTTTAGTGAAGTTTGGCCGTGTGAATGTAAACGTTTGTGTCCATAATGTCAGCATGTGTGTCTTCTTGGGGTCATGTTTGGTGTCACCCACAGTGTTGGTGTTCAGGAGCGCTGTGGGATGGAGAGAGGGAACTGCTGATGTTAATTGTGTATTAATCAGGTATTTGGGGTTTGTTTTTCCACAAGGTGAGCCAAGAAACCTGTGTGAGTTTTGCATTTCAGCGTTGGTGCCCCAAAGCCACAATGCAGCTGCAAAATTGTGGGATGGCACTTGGCCCTTTGACTTGCAAAGTAAACCAGGGAAATTCAGGATTATTCAGCATTTCTGTTTCAGTTTACTGTGCTAATCGGGTGGGGTTCAGAAAAAGACCCGTTTTGCATTCTTACTGTCTTCTCTGATGGAAAATACCTGAGTTCTGTGTTGTGATTTGAGCTCAGGAATTTGCCAGGTTGCCCCATTCTGCGAGGGTGTGACCAAATGCATTTCCTCAGGGCACTGAGTTCTGGCCACGTTGTAGGATTTCTTGCATAAATACACAGACTTTCTACTAGGCTTTCTACTAGGAGCTCTCTGGAATTGCATAAGGAACCTACAGTGCTCCATCAATACATTTTTCTCCCACACCTATGGAAAAGGACTTTGGAACACAGATTGCTGCTTGCTTTTCCAAGTTGAACTCCATCTGTACCACTGAAGGGAGTTAGAAAATCTGCATGTTTCTCCCATAGGAGAGCAACTCATGCACATCCATTGGAGATCTATATTTTTCTTTGGAGTCTGCACAGTATTTTGGGTGCTTTTGTGTCCCTGTTTATCAGGGGTGGGACCACCCAGTGCTTTGTGCTACAGGGGCAGGCTCAGATAGACATGGGAACAGGGTCTTAATTAAAAGTTAACAACCTAAATTTAACCTTCTAATGTCCTTGTGGGTGAGTGCTGTGTGCTTGATGGTACACTGTGACAGCTTTCCAAGTGCCTGTAGACTCTAAACATCTTCTCATCTCCCTTTCATTAGGAAGAGCTTTGCTTTGGGGAAGGCACAATAGGAAGGGGATGTGTTGGGGTTTGTCTGTGTTGCCTTTTGTTGCCCCCCAGGAAACACCATCAGGGTTTTGTATCAGATGAACCCTCTCCAAAGGTTGTGGTTATGATGGAATAGCTCAAGGATTGTCTTGCTGCTGGATTATCCACCTTTCCCTATTGCAGCTACGGGGGCAATTGTTGACATGACTTTTGGCTGGAAACTTAAGCTGTTTAAATGTTACAGCACTTGGTTTATTTTTAATGCTAAGAAAACACATCCTCATTTTGATACATGGAAGATGTTTCTGGCTGTTATTTAATTAAGGAAGTGATCCCAACCACTCCTAAATTCCTTGGTGTTAATTTCTCACGTGTCTCTGCTGATAGTGGGTCTGTGGCTCCTTGAGTGGTGTTTCTTCCCTGTTAAAATAACTTAGTCCTCAGTAGAACAAGAAATAACTGATGATTTTAGAGGTCTGGTTTAAGTGGAAGGTGAGTCCTGGAGAGTCTCATGGGCACAGTCTCAATTGTGGGGTTGTAGCGCTTCTTGCAGTTTCCACTGAAGGTGGGAACACGTAGGCTGGATTTACTTGGGGATATCCCATCTGTCCATCTGCATTTCCACTGTCTGGAGTCACTTGTTGTCCTGGGATGGAGTCCTCTCCTTTAATGTGCAGTGTCATACCTGAACTCATGGCCGTGTCCAGCTTTCTGGAAAAGCCCCTATTTAATGAGCACTGCTGAGCAGCAGAGACAGGCAAGGGTGAACACATGGGTCCTGGAGGAGAGAATAATAAAATGCAGCTTCATCAGAAAGGGAAATAGCCTGGAAGAGCAGGGAGGGAGGAGAAAAAGCAGGTGGGGAGTGCTGGTGCTTTGTGTGCTTGCTGCCCAAACACCTCCCACACCACTCCCCAGCTGCATTTGAGAGCTTTGGCTCTCACCTCGTGGGGAAATTCCAGCATGGGCAGCAGCCTGGATTGAGTGAACCATAAATGAACTAACAGGTGTGTTCTCCCCAGGCCCACATACTAAGTTCATTACCTGGATTTAAGAGGGAGCAACTTCAATTTCTGTTTTGTTTGCTGTTGTTCCCTCTGGAGTGGAGCGGTTTGTTCCCAAGGGTGGTGATGGAATTTAGTCTTGGGTTTTGCCTTTCAGAGACTAACCCGTAAAGCTCTGAAATTGTATTTGTTAACAGGCTACAAAGATCATGCTCTAATTTAATATAATCTCTACCTGTGGCACTTGTCGAGAGCAGAAAAGTTAACTGTGAAAGGTTAGTGCCAGGTCAAGTGTATGTATAATTTCCAGTTTCCCAAAAGGATCAAAATGCTGCCTTAATCTTGATCAAAAACCCTGTAAACACTTGAATGCAAGTAAGTGGATGTCTTGAGAACTGCATTTACCAGGCTGAGTTGGTGAGTCAGTGCCACTTATCTCTGATCCAGAGTCTGAAAACACTGTGAAACTCTGTCACAATGACACCTGTAACGGGATATCTGGCCAGTTCCACTGTATACACAAAGTTAATTTGGTTTGCCATTATTTCAGCTGATCTTCTTTGGGGAACAGGATTCAGGGGAGCAGAACTCACCAGGTGCCCCAGATGTTTAATTTCTGACTCCTGAGAGCTGACTTAAACAGTGCCTGTACCCGTGTCAACAGCCCAAGTGGGGTCAATTAAACCTGGGAGGGAGCAGATAGATGGTTCGCTTTGGTTACTGTCATTCAAATGAAATTGCCTCTAATGATGATTTAGGAAAAAAAAAGCCACCCCAAGATGATTTCTGCTCTCTATATTGTACAGTAGAATATGGCAGAGATCCCAACCAAAAATCTGCAGCAGAGAAAAGTCCCGGTTTGGTTTTAAAAGCGCCGCGTTTGAACCACTTAGTCAGGCTTTTGTGCTGGGCTTTGATTGACACCGTGCTGGGCACTGCGGGTGAAGTGTGCCTGATTCTGAGCTGATGCCAAGAGCAGACACCCCTTAACAACAGGGCAGAAAAAGCAGCAGGTTTTAGGGGGAGCTGGGTGGGAGTGATTGCTTATTTTTTTGTTAGAGGTTTGCTCAGGTTCGCAGAACCTGAGCAAAGGACAAAGGGCATGCAGATTTTAGAGGTAAGATAAGTGTTGGAAGGGTGAAATGGAAGGAACATGGGGATTTTTGAGGTGAGATAAGTGTTGGAACGGTGAAATGGGAGGACATTGGAGCAGGAATGAAAGCACCTGGATTGCTGCAGGACTGCTGGATGTGCAGGTTTTAAACAGCTGCAGTCTGTGAAGCTTCAGCATAGCAGAGCCCGTGGATTGCCTCTGGTTGGAAAGTGCTACCCCAGCCTTCCATGGAGATATTGCCTGCCCATAAACACCCACGGGATGGATTTTGATGACTGGAATCCAGTTCCTACTGGAATTGGAAACAAGCTTTTGCTGTAATTTTGCTGCCTGTGCTACTTTTTTGATGCCGAGAGGAGTTGTCTTGTGATCAAAAGAAACCTCAAACAAAACCTCCTCTCCTGCCATAACCTCTCCATTTGAAATCTAGCACTTGTCTGCAGAAGATCCTGAAAAGCAAAATACAGCTATTTAAAATCATGGGGGGACTCAAACTCTAGTATTTTCTGCCAAGGCTCTGCATTAGTACAAAGAATTTCAGTACCGATATAGAACTTCAGTCAGTCAAACTTCAAATCAGTCTCTGATTTGGTTTTCATCTCGAGCAAGTGGAGATTTTGCACCTCCTTAATTCAGTTCAGGCCCCGGATCTTGTGAAGGCCATGCCCTAATGCATCAGCACTTAGATTTTTATTGGAACGCCCTGTAACTTGGGACGCGTTTAGGAGCCATTTGGATGGCAGAGGGGCTGCTGCTGCCTTGCTCTGGAGTGTGCAACTGTCCAAATTGAATGAGTATAATTTTGTGTCTCTCCGATTCTTCTGACTTCACTTTCTCCCACACACTTTACCCATCAAATTCTAGCGAAGTGCATTGATGTCATGCCAAGGAATATTTGTACTTTTTAGCTTTTTCTTGCTTTCTTTAGATCTTCACATGTTTTCCCTTCATTTTGCCATTCGGGTGTTACATCCTCTTTTTAGCAAATTGAAGCGAATTAAATTGAGAAAAATGGTTCCTTGCTGAATCCAGGGCTTGATTCAGAAGCAAGTGCAGGAACAATTCCCTGTCGAGCTGTCTCTTGGTTTTCTGGAAATATCTGGTGTTTTTTTTTCAAGTAATAAGATGTGTTTATCACTTGAAGAGCATGTTTATACTTGAGGTTTAAAATCTGCTCTGTATCCAAAACTCTTATTTGAGCACCGTGGCTGCTGTCAGTGCCTGTCACTGCTGAAATTCCCCGTTGGAATTTTCCATCCTAATTAGGCTCCCGGAAGGGTTTGGGTTGGGAGGGACCTCAAAGCCCACCCAGTGTCACCCCCTGCCATGGGCAGGGACACCTCCCACCCGCCCAGGGTGCTCCAAGCCCCATCCAGCCTGGCTTGGGACACTTCCAGGGATGGGGCAGGCACAGCTTGTCTGGACAATGATGTGATCTTTGCAGGGATCATGATCTGCACCAGTGTTGTGACATATCGGAGAAGAAGGGCGGGGTAAAAGCAGTAGCAGGATGAAGCTGAGCCAGGGTTATTGGTTCATTCTGGTGCATTTTCCTCCCAGGGATCCAGCAGCATTTGATGTAGCACAGCTGAGAAATGCCCAAAGCAAAGCATTTCCTTACTGTTAATATTAGGTTGACAAAATAATTATGTGATTTTCCCTCGTAAATATGGTGATATTTTGTATGTTAATTGTTTAAAGGACAGAAATGATTATGCACATGCCATGGCTGTGAGGAGTATTTTAGAACACCAGTATAAGCCTATTGAGTGTAATTTCTAGGTGATATACAAATGTGGAATGGAATGTCTGCCATGAAATAGGTACGCTTGAACTGAAAGGAAAAGAAAACTACTGTGTTTACCTGTTACACTGGATAGCAATTTTTAATGGAAGAAGTAATTTGCTGAGGAAAAAAGATGGAACCTGAAAAGCCTAAAAAGACAAGTTGGGGGAAGACCTGGATTCTGGCTATGGACATGATAAATGATGTGCTCTGTTTATTTAAAACTTTGTGTGGCAACCTAAAGTTGTCATTCTGGTGCTGTATTATATTTGTATGCAAGTCTTGCTTGTCCTTTAACTAGCCAATAGACTTTACAACCCAAACTATATCAGTCCATCCCTCTTTACACCAACTGTTGCTTGCTTCATCCAAAATTAAAATCAGAGGCTTCATCACTGTGTTTGAAACCATTTGTTTACATTCTCCAGGGCTACCTAAAGAGAGGATTTCCTGATAATCCCGCCCAGTTTGATGCAGGAGTAGTCCAGTGAATTCTTCTAAGGCAGTGCCCCCATGCCCAGAGCAAAGAGCCACCCCAATCCTGTGCTTCAATGGGACTTCTTCCAGTTGTGGTAGGAGCTGTAGCAAGTTCCCTCTGACCCCTGCAGAGAGTCATTCAGGTTGGAAAAGACCTCCAAGGTCATCAGGTCTAACTATTAACCAAGTGTGAGACCTGCTAAAGGCAGGAGATGCTGGATGAGAAGTGTGTGTTTCCTGTGTGTGTAATTATTTTATCCTCAGGTGAAAGGGATGGAATGGTCATGACTGAGGCCTGCCCTGACTCTGCCATTGGAAGCAAGGTGGAAAAATCTCATGCACATTTTAGTCAAAGTTTCCTGTCTCTGTCTTGTTGTTTGTGTGTGATGTCTCCATTTTTGAAGCATTTCCACCTTAGTTTGGTTTGGTTGATAGTAAATGAACGTGTCCATCCAATCCCCTGTGCTGAGGGCACAAATAACATCTCGTGCCTGTTATAAGGTATTCTCACGTTCACTGTACTTCACACACCTCACCAGGACATAGCTGCACTTTGGTCTTCCTTGGCATGGCTCTTCATCTCTGAGGTTTGTGCAGAGGCACAAACCAGCAGATCATCTTTCTTGGTCATCAGCTCAGAGATTGCCATGACTTGGCATGAACTTCTCATGTGTGACAATAGCCCTGTATCCCAGAAAGTCCTGAAGCAGCTTTTTTTGGTTGGTTTTTATTTTACCTGCACCCCGTAGGTGTAGAATCTTCTGTGGGAAAGGTGACCCAAGTAAATGTCTTGTACACACATCAGGAAAGCCCCAGAACCATCAGGGGAACAGCATCTGATCACTGCAAAATGGGGCCAGAAAGGGCAGTTGCTCAATATTCAGGGCAAAAACTGGAGGACAGGAAAAAGGGGAGGGGACAGCAATGGCATGACCAAAGGACTTTACCCATCCTGGTGGAGATGTTTCTCTTTTGAAGTGCTTTTAGGTGAGCATCCCGAATAGGAAGTTACACATCTGTGTTCAACAGCCAGAAAATAAATGAAGAAGTAAATTGTTTTTTCAGAGCTCAATTTATTAGCACAATTTAAACTCTATACATATGCATAACTTTGCCAGTTTCTCTGTTTGGGTCCTTTTCTGGTGTTGTCAATGTACCCGAACATTTGTAGCTCTCGGTGCTGCTTCGCTGGTTATCTCACGTGCTTTGCATTTCAGCTCCCGTTCTCGTGGCTGAGGTAAGTAGTGAGAAAGGAGCAATGAAAGGGCTCCAGTCTCCCCAGGGTGTCTGCTCTGTGGCATCCCCCACACACCCTACAGCCCCCAGGGCTTTGGGGGTGCAGTGTGTGATGGCACTGCTGCCTCCCTCCGCCGCAGCCTGGGGAGCTGCAGCTTCCTGAGGCTCCCACCCTCAGCATGCCCGGGAAAAGGGGAGCTGGGGGACTGGCAGGACCCTTAGAAACAGATGAGAATATCACTTCTCAGCCTTCTCTGAAGAATAGAAGCAGCAGAGTTAGTCTGTGACATGAAAATAAAGGTGCATGATGTTTTTTTTCCGTGACATAACATGCTTGTGTTCCTCCTTGGGCAGCGATGGCCGTGCATTAATTGTCCCTCTTTTGCAATCCTTTAGGTGGCTATAATAGCGGGGAATTTTGAGCTTGCTGAATATATCAAGAATCACAGGGAAGCTGATATTGGTAAGCAAAATATTTCCAGACACTGCAAATAAGCTACCCATGTTTAAGGCAGGCTTTGGCAAGGGTGTTAGACCTGGTTCTGTGTGAGATACCACTGACAAGGATCGTTTCGGGGAGATTCAATGTGAGGTCTCCTAAAAAAAATGGAGATGCAGGAAAAAGCTGAAATGTCGTCAGAAATGAAAGGGAATATTTGATAAGTAATGCAAAGGAATGGTAGATATAAATCAGCTTGTAACAGGTTAAATACACATGCACATAGCTGGAAGAGCCAAATTGGCTCTTGCAGGCTGTCTTGGCATTACCCTAAAGCAGCTCTGATAGGAGTAGCTGGTTAGAAGATGATGGCGAACAATGACCACTCTGGGTTTGGTGCCTGGCACTGGGTGAAGGGCAGCGTCAGGGACCAGAGGCCCCTGACAAAAAACCCTTTGAGCTCTTTAAAGATACTCTACGTAGAGAAACTCACCATGAAAATATAACTCGCTTTGATAAAAGTTGTCCCTAACACAGTTTAATAAAAATGAATTAAAATTAAAATGTTTTAATTCAGGTTCATTAAAATTCTCCAGAAACATCCTCAAGTTGAACCAAAAAAAGGTATTTCTTTTGAAGCAGGAGGGGCTGTGTCATTGTTTGCACTGATTTAACTCACTGATGCAAATCTCTAAGTTATATTATAGACAGTATTTCACTTATTGGGACAATCAGACCAGCTCACCTGAAATATAAGGTTAAGAATTGCTCTGCATTAAGGGCTGCTTTCCATTTCCTTTCCTGCTTGCATGTGATCTGCAGGGAGAGAATTGAACATTCTGTGTGGTCGTGTGAATTTTTGTAGCACTGTGATGCTTTCAACTCATTGAGAGAACTGCTAAAGTCATAACTTCTGCATGACAGCTCAGAGTGAGTTTGGAAGGGTTTTATAGCTGGGATAGTAGGATAGTTTCTTTCCATGTAAGAATTTGACATCTTTCTGTATTTATTAGTAATCTGTGAAGAATTAACTAAAAATGAACCACTTATTCCCAAGAGCATCTTGTTTGTATTGTCATAAAAGCATGAGACATATGTATTGAAATGAAAGGAAATGGTCATTCAGGTGGAAATGTTCCCTTTATTTCTGCCCTTTTAGTTCTTGATAGTCTCCAAATTTTCCTGATGGCTTTGCTTTTCCATCAAAAAAGAGAAATATTGGTACTTCCATGATTCATTTGCATTTTTCTGAAGGATGGTGGTGGATTGAGCATAACTATTGAAATCAGTAGATTTGTCTTGAAGAATAAATGTTATCTTAGGTAGGAGGACATAATTTAATTTGGCTGGACCTTTTTCCTTTAAGATTTATTACTTAGGAAAACGACAAAGGCATCAAAACGTCTATTTCTGGAATGTCTCCCAGCTGGCAAAAAAAGTCAATCAGAGCCCCCAGTCCTGAGCAGAAAACCTGAGAGCTGGGAGGATGATGATGATGGGAAAACATTTCATCATTCATCTCTCAGAAAGTGCATTTTTGGTTACATCCTGGACTTTGCTATCAGACCAGTTCTTTGCACCTTCTTGTTACTGGTTTGGGCTCGTGTAATAACTGTATTCACTTGGCATTTTGTAGTTATTTGAGACTCAGTAACAAACTACAACTCTGGGAATTGCAGTTTGTTCCAAGTGTGGCATGAGAAGCATTTAGCACAGATCAATTGTGTATTTTCCCTGGTGCTGCACAAACTGAGGGGAAAAAGGAAAGCCTTGCAGGGGATTCCTGTGGCTTAGTTCCATAAAATCCCCCTTGCTGTTACTGGCAGGAAAGGTGACATTATTCTCAGTCAGAGAGGGATGATGCAGCTTTGTAAGACAAAAGGTGAAAGATTGAAAGGAGAGGGAAAAAGGGTATCAGCACAGGGCTGAAAACAAGATCCAGATTGCATTGTATTCGTGTCTTCATGAGGGAATCCCTTTTGTGTTCCTGGCAGCTGTTTGAAAGGTGAATGGGAATTGCCCTATCATTTCAAAAGTAATCCTATTTGAAGCAAACCACAATAGTATTTTTCATAAAGCAAGAAACCCTATTACCGTAAGGTACTTAGGAATTTGTTTTCTAGGCAGTATGAAATGCTTAGTTACAGCTTCTNGTTATTTTTTTTGAGGAATAATAACAGCACCAAAGTAGCTTATTTTAATTATCACTTACTTTGGAAGGCTTTGGAACCCAGAAATGTGTTTCAGCTCAGTGACTCTTGTCCCACCCCCCTTTCTGCTTTGACATTGCCTGCAGTGCTCATGTACAGCACAACAGTTATGCACCATTAAAAATAATAACAACAATGATACAACTGTTAAACAACTTTTTTAACTAGCTATAGCACACTTATAATTTATTTAACTTCATGCATTTATTTATTGCAAACTAAGAGAAAGTAATGGATTAAAAGCTGTGATGAATAGAAAAGTTAATCCCTGCTTGTTTTCATCCAGCCTGCAGCTGTCTGCGAGTAAATGAGCACAGCAGATTTAGGAAGCATTTGCTATGCAGAATTGACTATGGCTTCTATAGGATGGAGGTACAAAACCCAATCATATATGTAAGAATATTGAAGCTTTCATTAGATACAGATATGCAGATATTAAGTATGTTGCAAGCTGATAATCCTTTGGCTTGGATAACCTATTTTTAAAGCTCTCTTTTGCCTTGGTCCTTTGTGCTGAGATGAATTTTCAGATGGATTAAATGACATGGGTTGTTCTTCTTCAAGTGAACAAGGTTTGTTTTATATTGTGCATCTTGTCCTTCAGCAGCTCTGCACTAAAATCAGTAGGATTCTTTTGGTTTATCTTTTTTGTTTGCTTTAGGAAAAGGAAACACATCGGGCTGGTGTGAGTTTTTGGGAGTTGATTAGCAGACTAACTAATTCTTGGTTACTGTTGCTAGGCTTCAAGTCAGAGTTCCTGTATTCTCTATAATTATGCAGAGATGTGTGTATGTGATGGTTTGTCTGTGCTTTCACGTGGCTTTTTTCATTTTTATGCTCTTGGGAATCCGCTGGTGTGGTAGGCTGTATACATGTTCCACCCAGGGAAATTGCTTTTAAATAAAAGCAGGTTCAGGTATGAGTCAAAATATTCTGTTTTATTGGTATTGTGACTGTGAACATCTTAAGAAAGGGTGTATTTTGTCGTAGAATAAGCAGACCAGGTATTCCAGAACGCAAGACTAGGAGTTGCTTTGTGGCAGAATTGCTTTTCTAACTGATTTTGTTTAATTAGACGAGAGCGATTGAGGTCAGCGAGCTCGGCGTTGCAGCTCTAAGTGGTGCTATTAAATGCTGGGCAGCCCATCGAATATTCTGTTTGTTTCCTGATTTATTTTGGGTCGGGGAATCATTTCATGATTTGGATTTTCATCAATCAAATGGCTGCAGGACGCTTCTCAGGCTGGGGGAAATCACCCTGAGGCAGAGGAGAGCAGGAACAAGGCAGTGAATCCAAGGGAAAACCTCCAAACCCATCGGCGGCGTGCAATGGCTGGTTCTATTTTTATCACATCTTGTTTAGTAGCAGCAAAAGGAACAGAAACGTGCTGTATTTGTCATTTGTGAGGAATATGGACCTGTTCCATGTGCTAGAAAGTGTTTATTGGGGGGGAAAAAAGGGATGACTTGAGTGTAATCAGGACGGCTAAAACACCGAGATCTTAATTTCTCACATTTGCCATGCATGTTGTTTGGTAAAGTGTCATAATCTTTCATTTTGCTTTCCAATACCTCTGCTAAAGTAATAATTATTTCTCCTCTCCATAGCAAGAGGCCCCCTTACGTTAATGGCATCTAAGCAAACAGATGCTGGTTGGTATGAAGTAAATTTGTTGCTCTTATTTATCTGATTTTTTTGCTGCGAGTGCTCAATCCTGCTGTGTGGTACCCAACAAATTGGAAAACTGGGAATGGTGTGTTAATTAATTCCACCCTGAAATGTAGGACAGAGCTCAAAAAACTCACAGGAGTTTTCTTTCTTCCCTTTGATCCCGAGTTATTTATTTCTGCGTGTGCATTAGGACAAAAGCGAGCAGTAATAAGTTTTGTTTCAAAGCTTAAACTTGATTTTTGAAAGTGGACTGCTCCTGGCCTTGGAACTCCAATGTGTTCCGTGTAAAGGATGCAGTGTGTGCTCAGTGCCTGGGATCTCTTGGGCTTGCTTGGAATTCTGAGCAGGGAAGTGATGCCATGGGTGACAGAACAGCTCATTGCAGGAGGAGCTGGGCTGTGTCTGTAGTGTTGCCACATGCCAGGTGGGCAGGGATTGCCACAGCTACTCCTGGCAGAGTTTATTTTCCAGCCACAACCAGAAAAGCCTTTGCATTTGAGCCAGAAATAACCCAGCAGAGGAATCCCAGGCTGCTCCCAGTGCCCTTGAGCTAGTTTTGGTCTCAGGCACAGCTCCAGCTCGTGCAGGTTGTGCAGGGCTGCCCTGGGGATGTTTGAGGAGTTTGGGAGAATTGCTTCATGTTTCAGTCTTGTCCCAATCTTTATGTTCAGACCCAAATGGCTGGAAGTGTTTCCAGAGCTGCCAGCTCCTGCTTTTGCCCCAAATCTGCCTTCTGGCTGGCCCCTAATCCGTGGTTGCCCATCAGGAGAGATGCCTCTCAACTCCTCTGACCTTCCAGGCTGGGACAGGTGTATCCAGCTGGGAGCTGTCCTTTTTTTTGGTACCATTCCCAACATCAGTGCTGTCATCAGAGTCGGGTCAGAGACCTTTTCCAAGCCCTGAAGGGGGATGTCCCTCCTGCAAGGCAGGATCCTTTCACTGACAGTGGCCTCTTTTTAGCTCAGTGTGGGTTTTTTTTATTAAGTTTTCCTAACTTGACAGCACTGAGGTGCTGTACAGGGGGGTGAAATCAGAGGCCATGTGCAGATCTGGTGCAGGTCACTGAAATGAGAAAGGAAATAAAGCCATAAAACACAGTGAATTAGAAAAAAATGTGATTTGAGGCTGCCAGGGATAGTTGCTCTAGCTGGGGACAAAAAGGGAAGGTATTTTGGGATATCAAAGAGTGAGATTTATAAAGTGAGAAATTAAGTCGTTGAGTGGGTCATGCTATCCTCCAAAATCTGGTGAAATTCATAAAAGGCTACTGCCGCTGACCTAAACATGCAGAGGAGGGTCAGGTTGGGAGCAGAGGGAGGTGCAAGTGCCCCAGAATTCTCAAATGCTCAAATCCTGAACCAGTATTTCAGCCAGACTGGAACTTGAAATAACCTTTTCCACTTAGTCCTTGTGAGTGGAGTCCCCAGAGTTGTTCAGCCTGGGAGCTGGATGCTTCAAAGCCCTGGAGCTCCCCTCGGAGTCCTGGAGAGGGGCAGGGGGTGATCCATCCCTCAGGAATGCTCTTTCCAGGCAAGAGGCTGATCCTACCCCAGGATGTCTCTACTACCTGAATAAGAACTAGGCTGGGGGGTTGTGAAAAGAAAATAGCACTTTGGAGTTTGTGTGTGACCTGAAATTGGTTCAGGCGTCTCCTGT
Organism: Formicarius rufipectus; assembly: GCA_013399695.1. Taxonomy (NCBI): domain Eukaryota; kingdom Metazoa; phylum Chordata; class Aves; order Passeriformes; family Formicariidae; genus Formicarius; species Formicarius rufipectus. The sequence goes on along the minus strand of VXAU01002658.1, from coordinate 234,025 downwards.
TCAGTTTTGTAGGTCATAGATCCCCAGGCTGGGGAGGTTTTCTGTGGTGGTGCTGCCTGACCTTCTCCTAGTGCAGATTACAGCACTCCCATGAACTAATTCCTGTGGGAACTGGATTAGAACAAGGGAAAGCATTTTGGCTTTTTAAGGGCCTGTCAATGGGATTTGGGAAATTGTGTCCGTGTCCCGTGATCCAGTGGGTTTGGATCCTTTTGTCTCAGTTGCGGTGGAGTTACTGCCCCTTCTTGCAAGAGGTGGGTCTTGTTTAACATCACTTGGTTAAAACTGAGTGTAGTTGGGTCTGCTGAGCTGTGTCTGTGCCACATGTCCCTTCCAGAGCCACTCCTTCCTCAGCAACTCAGGGCTGCTCTGAACTCAGAGAGAGGAAAAACTCTGACATGTCAAACCTGAATGGAGCTTTAAATCAAGCAGAAGGAGCTCCCGTGGCCTGGGTGGGTTTTGATCAGCATTGCCAGTTTGATCTGTATTAAGTGCCTTCTCAGGCTCCTGTAAAATCTGTATCCCTAAACTTCCTGGGACTGTGCCTTCTTTGAGGCTGTACCCTCTGGAATGTGTGATCTGGGCTTTTCTGGCGTGATGTATTTGGGTCTCTGTGTAGCAGAACAGGAGGGTTTGCATGGCAATAGCAATATTAGAAGCCCTACTGAGGTAAGAGAGGCAGCCCAGCAAGGGGTGCTCCAGAAGAAAAACTGTTTGGAGAGTCTCACAGAGGATTCTGGTATTCCTGAAAAGTTAATGTGTTTTCTTTAGATCGTTTTCCACCACGAGCCTCAAGAGCTCTCCAAGACTGTGTCGAATGCCATGTGGGATTTCAAAGGGAAGCCAGGTCAGAAATAGAGGGAGGACAAGTGGAGAAATAGATGTGTTCAGACTCCCATGGCTCTCTTATTTCTTCCGTTTACAATGGTGAGAACACAGGAAAAAGAGAAGAAAGAACATGAAGAGAATGCTGCAGTTATATATATATGTAAGGCAAAATAGAGGTTGATAAAAATAGTCAGAAATGCTTCCTGAAGAGCATTCCTGTTTCCCAAAGTAAATGCAGAGAAAAACAAGCCAGCAAATAAACCCTCCACCAAAAAAAACCCACCAACCCAACAAACAAAACAAAAAAAGGAGAAAAACCCCTTAAAACTCTGCTTGTAATGTAGCTCCTTGTGCTGAGCCCTTCACCACAAACCCCTCTAAGCAGCCAATAATTTCCTTTCTATAATTAGGCTGCCGAGAGACCACAAAGTTAACACTAATGGCACAAAGTTAGATTGGTAACTTCTGAATATTTTGTGCCAGTGTGTATCTTAATCATTGCATTATTGAGAGGAATTAGGTTCAGTATAACTGTCATTGGGGGAAAGGAGCAACCTGTGTGGAATAATTGGGTCTGGGAGGGTGGAAACCTTCCAAATACAGGTGCAGTTTGGTTACTTTGCCCATCATAGGAAGCATGTTTTGTGTTTAAAAAGACTTGGTATGACTATAAAGCTAAGTATTTGTGGAAGCATGGTGATGGCAAGGATAATATCTGTCTCTTAGATCAGTTCCAAGACCCTTTTTAAGTTGGCTTTTTCACTAATTGTTAATATTCTCCCTTTGAACAGATTTATTACCTCATTGACTCCCTTGCTTGGAACTCCTCTTTTTATAATGCTGAATTTATATTTACATCATTTTTTAGCAGCTCAACATGCCACTTTCCATCCTAAGCAGGTTATTTATCCACATGAAGTTGATGTCATGCTTTCCATTCAGCACACAATGGTTTGACAACTTTTAGAACCGCAGAAATTCCTTTTTGTATCTTCTGGTTTTAATAACGAGGTACAAATGTCAGGACTTGTTGTGAGAGGTAGTCTGGTCAGAGGAGGGAAGAGTGTCCTCCCAGAGCCTGTTTGGGGTGGAGCTGCAGCCGGGGAGTGCTGAAGGGAGCCAGCTCTGTGATGAGTGTAACGTTTCACACCGAGTTTCACGCTGTGCCCGGGATTTCACACTCTTCCTCCCTTTCCGTCTCCCTCTCCTGGGCTGTGCTGGAGCTGACAGTCGTTCCCCTGGAGTTCAGGATAAGCTGCACCTCTTGCAGTCGAGGTCTTGTCAGGCTGTGGAAGATATCTCAGGGTGAACACTCGCTGAGTATTTCAACCAGTCTTCCTCAGGATCTCGGGCAGAGTTTCCAAGGAATTCGAGGCAAATGATGCTTCTCTGTCATTCTTTCTCCATTTTAATGAGCTGGTGTTTTTCCTATTTTATTTCCTTGCCAGATGTCCAATTCCTTGACAAAATGTGGTTTAGATGATTTTTCTGTATTTTGCAGCTGAATCAGAAGGATGTTGTTTCCTGTTTTCCATGGTCCTTTCCAGCCACAACTGCCAGTCCTGAAGGAAGTGATGTTGTTTGTTACAGTGCCTGTTTGCTGAGGATGTCAGAGAAATAATTACTTTATCGGCCATTGTGAGTTTCCAGGAATACTTAAACATGGTAATTGAAGATAGAATTCAGGGACGGCACACGTTGTCAGGGCACGACAATTTTCATTTCTCCAATGTCCAAGTTAACCAGTGTAACAGTTTACTGGCCAGTCTAAACCTGGTGTTGTATCTGGGTGTAACTCGAGCTATAAACACAAATAAGCTGTTTATGGAATGAGCTTCTGGTTTTGCACCACTTTCTCTGGTTGCATTTCTTCTTTACTTTTCCCTTTCTTAATAATTTGATAAGCAGGTTTTGAAGTCAAAGGCTGTTTTCTGCTCCGTTTTCTATGTAGTGGTGTTGAAGAAATTGCTCAGGATTTTTCATAAAAGCCAGAATTGTGAAACCATCCTGATTCAGAAGAGGTTGCAGAGTAAATATTTTCGAGGCAAGGGGCTGTAATTGAGTGAAATCTGTGCAGAATGGCAACAAAAAAAGATACAGTGAATTGAAGAGGCAGCAGGGAGATTTCTGGCATTAGGATGGCATTGCTTGGGTGTGTGGGGGAGTGGCTCTGCTTTCTCTTAATTCTGCATCTCTCCTGACTCCAGCAGACTTGCTCTTCAGTACCCAAGGGAAGAGACCATCTTAAACCTGCCATCCCATCTCTTTGGCCTTCAGAAATACAGAAACTGTGGAAATAAAATGCCCAGATTTTATTCCTTCTCCTAAATTATGCTCTTAGCAAAAAAACCCCTTACTTGATAGATTTCCTTTATTTCTGTATAATCTTTTGCATTAGAGCACTTCCTGCTCGGGGAACTGCCTCTTCCATCTCTTTGGAACATCTGAGACAGCAGAATTCAACATAAACTCCGGGATGCGTTTTGGGTTTTAAATGTGCCTCATCAGATCCATAATTTAACACTAATCATTTATTTATCCTGAAGAAATGATTTGTTACTCCTGAAAAAAGCTTTCCGAGTGCAGGCTCTCAGCTGACTGGTTTGTCCTTTGAACCTCTCTCCTTCCTTTGGCTTTCCCACCCATCCATGAGTACCTGTAGGATTTCTGGGGTTTCAGGCACCAGGATACCTGTGCAATTTAACCCTGGGGACTTGGACAGACTAAAGTTGCCCAGATGTCTGGGGTCACACCTTGCAAGAAAACAAAAGGCCAAACTCAGTGTTAGTTCACGTTTATCCTTCTTTTGAGGGCTATGCTTTTTATTTTGGGTCAAAGCATCTTGCTAGCTTCATTAACACCCTCGAGAATGCCAGGTGCTAAAGAGCTCTATTTTTGCTGTGCAGATCAAGTGTGTCTGGTTTCTCCTGGCCTATTTTTACACATTCCTTCCTTCCACGGCTTGGAAAAGCTGTGAAGGGAGCGAGGAGATTGCAAATAGCTGGAGCAAACTGCTATGATGTTATTACAGGGCAATAAAAGGGGGGAGATAGAACTGGGAGATGGCATTTCTTAGAGGGCATGGAATTAAAATTAAAGGCAGGAAATGATGCATATAAAAACAAATAAAATTACAAGCAGAAGGGTGCATTTTGTTAGCTGTATTTCAGCAGCCAATTGAGTATTTGCAGATAATTCCATGAAAAATGCCTTTGAATAAAAGGGTTCTCAAGTACCAGTGGCTCAGCATTTTTTTCCCCCGATCCACAGATATTCCAGGGCAATCTTATTTAGCATTCAGTCTTGAGCAGGTATCTGAAGGATGGGAGGAGATGCTGAGGAGCCTGGTGGCTCTTCCTCCCCAGAGCAGGGAGGTTTTGGTGAAACCTGTGGTGTCCCCTGTCTCAAAAATGGGCAGCTGAGGGGGCAGTGGGGAACTTGAAGGGGGAAGGAGGTGCTCTGGTGCTTGGTGCAGAATCCCAGAGCCAACACAGGGACCCTGACCTGGTTGCAGGGTCAAGGACCGGGCTGTTTCTCTGTGGTTGAGCAGTTAATGTTCATGAGGTGGAAACAAAAAAAAAAAAAAAAAAAAACAACCAACAGCAGAGAACCACTTAAAATGACTTGCAGTGTAACAGAGAGGTGACCAAAAGCTCCTAAGCCAAAGCTAACCAATTTCTGCTCTCCCCACAGGTCTTGGGGACTCTTTTTGTCCCCCCAGCTCCCACTGTGGTGGAGGGCTGAGTGCCCAAGGCAATGTTCTCTCTGCCTTCGGGGCTGTGTCTTTTGGAGGCAATCCAAGAGGCTCTTCCTGCATGTGCTGGGGTGGGTCAGCACCTGGGAGACCCCCAAGTGGGAGCTGTAGACCTCAGCTTAGCTTTGAGCTGTGTCTGACATGGGGAAGCCTCCTGGCAGCATCAGCCTGGCTCCAGGGGTGCTCAGAAGGAGCTCATCTCTGTGTCCCAGGAACACACACTGAGTTTGGGATCTGCTGGAACATCTCAGAGCCTTTTCTTCTTCAGCATGTCTTTACCACATCCTGCTTTGGATGTCATAGAATCACAGAAGCAACTGGGTTGGAAGAGACCTCTGAGACCATCCAGCCCAGCCCTTGATCCAACTCCACTGTGATCACCAGCCCATGGCACTGATGCCACATCCACTCTCATCTCAAACCCCTCTAGGGACGGTGAATCTACCCCCTCTCTGGGCAGACCATTTTGAAGTCTGGTCACTCTCTCTACAGAATTTCTTCCCCATATCCCCCCTACCCCATCCCTGGCACAGCCCAAGATGTGCCCTCTTGTCCTGTTGCTGTTCTCTGGGAGAAGAACCTGACCCCACCTGGGAACACCCTCCTGCCAGGGGGTTGTGGAGAGTGAGGAGGTCACCCCTGTCAAATTTCACCCAAATACCATCTTTTTTTTCAGCTGATTGCATCTTGCCTGTTTCAGTCAGTTCCCATTTCCTCATGATTCCTCTCCTTTGCTGTCCCTTTGGCTTGCTTCTCTCTCCCTGTTGCCGGTGCCAGCCCTCTGTGTGTTGTACCTCTGAGCACCACTTCTTTGCCTTGGTGATAATCCGGCCTCTGTTCCCATGGAAGGCACAACCCTTCCCTGCACCTCAGGAAGTTACAGTGATTCCTGCATGTTGACTTTGCCTTTCCCACAGCAATTTTGTATCAAACTGGTTATTGGGATAAGAAGAATTATCCCCTTATCCTGAAGGAGGAGGGCAAGGCTGAATTTCAGCCCTGTGCAAGGTAATCTTGACCACATTCTCAGAGCTTGCCTGATCCACAGCTAAAACTCTTTTTCTTTTGCAAACACTTGTTGGACTTGTATTGGATGCAGGGACTCCCCTGTTTAACCAGTTCTGTGACATGTAGTTTGGAGTTTAGGAACTAAAACCAGGTAAGAGTGATCCCAAGAGCCTGGTGACTTTTTTCCTTTCCAATCTGTACTTAGGAGTGTTTTTGTTTGTTTGCTTGCTTTTTTAACTTTGTCCCATTAGCATAGCAATGTTTATTCAGAAATCTTACTTAGCAACAGAGGACCATTCTTACATGTGAAGTTAACCAGGAGAGACAAAAAAAATATAAGAACTAATGTGGCATTGCTCATTTTAACCAAGTGCAAGCAAATTTAATTAGCTGGATGCCTTAGATACATCATGCTTCAGGTTTTCAGCAAGGGCTGTGCTTTCCTCCTTGTGGTCAGCAGTGTGTCCTCTTTGCTGGGTTTCTGTGGGGTGGTTTTTCAGTGCTGGCTTGGTTGTACAGAGTGGGAGAGCAGAAGTTTTTTGGTGATGGAGGTTTTCCCTTGATCATCTCCGCTGAGAGAAGCTGGGGCTTGAAGCCCTTCTGCCCCCGTAGCTGGTGGGGGTTCCTCCCCACGTGCCTGCACTGAAGGATTTCTGGGGTGGTTTTAATTAAGAGAAGATCTGCTTGACTCAAAATCCTTGTGGGTTAGCAGTGCCTCTCATCCTTAGAAAATACATTTCCAAAGTTATTTACTGGCAGACTTTTATGCAATTAAACCTCATTTGTGGCACGTGCAGAGATCTGGAGGCAGGAAGGACTTTAGGATGAACCAGTGACTTGATGTCACGCTGGGGGCTGGCAGTGCCCATCGTGCCTGACCTTCCTCTGCCCTTCATCCTCTCCTCTTCCCAGGCACTTTGTGTTTTCCTTCCTAATACCCAGCTGCAGTTCACTCTGTGCGGGCCAAGGAGGGCGAGTTCAGATGTCAGGGGGAGTGGTTTGGTGTCTAAACTCTGTTATGCAAGTGGCAAATCGTGTTCTGCATGAAAGAAGTGTAAATCTGGATAAAAGCCACATTAATTAGTGGGGATTTAGGCTGGTGCCTTATCTCAGGGTGTGTTTGGGTTTCCTCCTGGACAAGAAAAAAGGGAAAATCTTTTTTTTTTTTTTTCTGGCAGCTTGTGGGCTGTGTCCTGTGCAGTCTGAAAAATATCTGTGCAGATTTCAAAAACTGCTGCTTTGCTGTTCTGGGTCTTCTGTCCAAGTGAGAAAATCAAGTTGGTCAAAACCAGAGATTCCCTGTTTATTTATACTGGTTATTTGGTAACATGTTCCTGACATAGGAAGACAAACTGTAATGCCCTTGTGATGTCCAGATGCTCCCACTGATCTGGTGCAAATTGCAATCTGAAATCCTTGGATCAATGCTGTGCCAGAGCAGCTGTGGTGGCTTCTGAAGGAGCAAGGACATACATACCCTGTATATGTTACATATGGCTTAGACACTGCTGCCATCCCTAACAGCTTCCAATTTTAGAGTGCCTTTTACTGGTTTAGAGAGAAATTGGTTTTGTTACATACTTTTTTCCCCCCAATTAAGAGAAGTGAAGGGGTTTTGGGGTTTTCTTTTTATTTTTTTGCAGTATTTTAATGATCATGCCAAAGTCCATTGAGCTTTTTCTAGAAAGAAATAGGATAACAGTGACCCGTTAAAATACATGTTGTGGAGGATTAAATTCTCCATTCTGGCTGAATTGCTTCCAGGCAGTGAGCAAAGGTCAGGCAAGTATCATATCGTGGCAAGGGCATCTCAGAATTTTAACAAGTTTTTTTCCTGTGTTTTCTTTTTGTTTTTTTTTTTTTTTTTNTTTTTTTTTTTTTTTTTTTTTTTTTTTTTTTTTTATGGTAAATAGTCCTAAAACTTGACTTTGAGAGCACCAAAGCCATCTGTGGTGGCTGAGAGGGGCCTGGAAGGGCCTGGCAAGCAGGGCAGGGAGGCACTGGGAAGGGCAGCAGTAGTTTGAGCACCAGTGACCATCAGTGGTCGAGGGAGGGGTGTGTTGCCTGTTGAAATGCAGGATTTGCTTAGTGGGGTGTCAGAAAAGAAACATCAGAGCTTGTTCTCATGAGCATCCTGTGCCTCCCCTTCCTTAGTTCTGCAGATGGGGAGCTACAGGAAAAGGGGGGGTTGTCACAACAATATCTGCTATAATAATCTATAATATATAATCTACTATGTAACAATATATAGTAAATAATTATGAACTCTGCCCATTTTTGTTCCACGACAAAGCCATTACGGTTGTGCTACTCTCATGAAATCCACAGGGTGTCCTTTGCAAATAGCTTGTGTCTTTTGGTGTTAAATAACACTTTAGCAGTTGCTGGTTTCTGATGTGGCAAGATGTGAATGGGTGGCTTCAAATGGTCAAATCCAGATCAGTCATTAAGCTTCTTTTATCATTAGATAAGAATATTTTCTGCAAAGCTGAATATCTTTTAATTGCATCAAGCTGAACATGCAGGGCCAAGATGTACTTGTGTATAAATAAAGCCATTAGGGCTTTGTTTTTATTTTGCTTTGTTTTGCCTGCAAACATGTAGAAGAAAATCAGTTTAATTATCACTGACCCCAAAGCAACTTGAAATCAAAAATCAGAGCTCTGTGTCGACTGATACTGAAGATTTTCTTTCAGCACATAAAATTTGCAATAAGGTCAGTTTAGCTTTGAAGAGAAATGAAGTATTTGCAAACTATTTGGGTACACATTTCATTTCCTTTTTCTTTCTGGATTGCCCCTGTTTTGTATCTTGGGTCAGCAATCAAAGCACAGATCTTTAGTTTTTCACCCTAAATGAATAATCCCCTTAATTAAGGATCTTGGATACGTGATTACAATGTGTAGTGATATAAAGAGCTTATTGTAAAGGACTTTCTGAGTTTTTAGATGATCTTAAATTTAGGGCTTATTTTTTTGGCAAGGAAATGCCTCTCTTGTGTGCAAGATTTGAGAAATAGATTGTTCTCCTGGTTAGAGTAGCCAGGACCAGTTTGTCACTCTGTGTATTCTAAACCCTCTGTGTCATTGTCTCATGCCCTGCTCACCGTGGAGCACTGGCAGCAGCTGCCCAGGGCGCACGGGACCTCTCAGTGGACAGGGGATGTTTAGGAACTCCTCTGGGATAAGGAAGTGTTCCTGTCTCCACACCAATGACTCAGGGGTGAGAACTCCCCTCCATCAGCATCTTCACACACACCTGAGGGGTCCTGTTTGTCAATGGGCCACCAGGGATGCCAAATACATTTACCTGGCAGAGCAAATCACCCCAATTGTGAGACTCCCCATCCCGGGGGAAGGACTGGGTGTTCCCACCTCAGCCCAAGCAGAGATAAGCTTGAAGTTTTGGGACTGGGGTCTCTCTTCAGATCCAGAGGAGGAGTAGAGCCTCAACAGGACTGGGACCATCATCCTCACCAGTAGGTTCATTCTTTCTTTTTACTCTGCACTCAGGGGGCCCATGTGGTGCTCAGCTCTGTCCTGCTCGTGCCCCACTGGGCTGGGCTGCACAACTGCTTTGGGGGGGATCAAATGGAGTTTCCTTCTGTATCAGTGCATTTATTGTCATCTTTTTATGAAGTTGTTAGTCTGACTTGCAATCCCATTCTGAGTTGGGTTCATTTTTCCTGCTGGTTTACCTTTGAACCACCACGGTTGTGAAAGCCAAGTGCCTGAAGGAGCTGAGAGCTGGAGGTTCCCATTCTTTGAGGATGTGCTTGTGCTTGGGGGGAACATCCAGCCAAATTCCTACTTGGGGTGCTTTTTCATCTCAGATTCTGAGTGGGCTTTTTTCTCACTATACCTGGAATATTTGATATTTAGGATTCTTTTTCCATAGGCTTTCTAATAGTCAAATATGTTTCCTAAAGCTCTGCAAAAATGTGTGACCTTAATGGATTTTTTTTTTTTTGCAGCCTAGAGTGAGGCATATTTGCTTTCATTATTTTACACTTTATAATGTTACAATTGTGACAATAATGTTTTGATGTCATTTTGTAACTTCCTGAAATCAGGTCTAGACAGGCCAATAGAATGACAGGCCAATAGAATTCTGGGCTTCAAGCAGTTGTGGAAAGAAATGTCTAGCTGATTAAATGGAGCTTTACTTTTTTTCTCCTGGAAAATGTCTTGTCTGAGAAATAAGCGTCCAGTCCCATTCGTTTGAAACCAATTTCATTGTGGAAAACCTTTGGGGGGAAAACTGCACAGCCTCAATGTGGTGTAAAGGTTGTCCTTAAAACCAGAAGGGTTAAAGCCATTAAATTGTGTTAAAGAGCTTTAATGCAGGGAGTTCTCAGCCAGCTGGGTGTGCCTTGGTGATAATCAAGGCAGGCACACTGAACTACCCTATGATCCAGCATTTATGGGGATTTCATGGAAAATTTGTCCTGGGTAATTTGTATAAACTTGCAGGAAATATTCAACCTTCTGCTGTTCCATTAGCCTGAAGATAATGGGGTAGAACTTCCAAACTGGCATGGGTTTAAAAATTCATTTATTCTTTCTCATCTTCCTGTTTATTGTTGTGTACTCCTAAAGATAACAAAACAACCTCTGGAAATCCCAGTCTAGGGCAATTCCCATTAACTCTTACTGCTGGGAATGAAGAAGGTGACAGCAATACCCTTTTCCTTCACTGGAATATTGGGGGTTTTTATGTAATTGAAACTCATGTCTAAACTTTGTTGCTCAGATAAAGAATGAGTGTAGAACGTGTAGTGCTGTAATGATGGTGGGATTTTAGTGATGATGATGCTGATGAGAAAGCATCAGGCTCTCAGGTGTGTGCCCAAGGACCCACCTTTATGGGCAAGGGGTGAGAACCTCCTGGAAGGGAAACGAAGCCAGTTCCTTTGCAGATCAGGGGCAGCTCCTCTGCCTCCCCAGCCAGCAGCAGGGGCGTGGGTGGCTTGTGCAGCTCCCCCAGGTTGGGCTGGAGCACCAGGAGCTGGGACTGGAGCTCCCCCTGAGCTGCTCTCCCTTCCTCTGGAGCTGCTGGAATCCTTCCCTGTTCCCAGTGAATAATGCAGGAGGGTGTATAAGTGGATGTTCCCTGGCTGAGTGGGCTGCAGATGAGAAGTGTCAGCTCCTTTGCAGCATTCATGTGCATTTTTTTCCCTCAGGTTAGAGCTGTAGAGAACCTACATAAGCTTTTTTTTTTTGTGAACTCCTACAAGTGCCAAAATATTTGCAATGTTTGCTTGTTCTGTTCCCTTCCCTTTGACTACCTGTTATTGGAATGAACAAGTCAGTTGCCAATTTTCCATTTCAAGCTTATTTTCCTTGGGACTCCCCCTCAAGATTTCAATGCAGAATTGTTGTACCTGCTTCTTGAAGTACAAATCTAAATCTCTCAGGAACAGGGTTTTTTATATATAAATTTTTTTTTCTGCCCCTGAGGTTATCTCGCTACACTGATCCTTTTAACACCACCTCCTTGCTCCGTAGTATGTCCCAAAAGGATAAAAAATAGCAGTGTCCCTTCCTCCGCTGGCAACCTTGGGGCACAGAAAAATGCAATTCTTGTGTGGAATATGTGGAATGTTTCATGGGGATAGGTGTAAACACATTAAATGCTGTGATAATTGAAATGCCACCTGAACTCACCATGATCCACTTAGGAAAACCTCGTCTGATTTTTCCCTTAATAGTTTGTTCAGGGGCCTGTGAGTATCTTACTATTCACTTGTTTCAGTGCCTGGATTAGGCAGGTATTTTCTTTTTTTAGCAGGTTGGATAAACACCCTTGGATATTCCAGATTTCTGGAAAAGTCAAAGCACAACTATTGTCCCTGTTTGCCTTCGATTAGGCTTATAAATAGAGGGCATATGTTCAAGATGATAATTTGATCCCTAAAATATCAGAACTCTGAAACTTAGGCCATCTGCCAGTCTGAGGCAAATACTTCATTGGAATGGTGAAATGTGGTGACTTCCAGGGATGTATCAAACATATCCAATACTTGGGATAATGGTGTTTAATATGAGAGTCCTGTGGGAATGTGGTTAAAAAGAACTTCGTAAAATATGGAATTGTGCTACAGAACAAAACAGTCTTATAAAACACAGCTGGAACAGGATCCCTTGGATTCACAGACATCCAGACATGAGCGAGTGTTAAAAAATAATGCTTTGAAAGTCAGCGTGACCTGACAGTTCAGAAGAGAAAAGATGGAAAGCGTGTGAAATTGGAGGGGTTGGGTAGTAAACAAGGCACTGAGTTGTGCCACTGCTTAAGGAGCAGATTAATAACTACAATGACAGAATGCCATCAATATTCCAAGCCAGTCCTGGGAGTTATTTGGGAACTTGTGATGATGTTTGATGTGCAGCTGCTGAGAATGGCTGTGGAGGTCCTTGAAATGCCCGTTCTCGGAGCTGGGTTCGGGTTGTGCAATGGGGGGGTCTCAAAGTATAGCCCAGGAACAGTAGAGAGGAAAAAGAGGGTGTTTTGAGGTGTGATTGATGCTTGAAATAATGATTGAAACTCATGCTTTGCAAACCATTTTCCAAAAAGATAAGGGATCTTTTTGGGCTGGTGCTCCAGAGCTTGCAGCGTGGCGCAGGCAGGGAGGGGGTGCTGTCGGTGTCTGGCTGAAGTCACTGCACTGAAGTCAGTGTTGCTCACTGTTCCAGGTGTGTCTCTGAGATGTTCCAGTCTCCCCATCCCCTGTCGCCGTGCTGTGCCAGCCTCAGTCATGTCTAATGCTCTCCATCACCTTCCAGTGCCTCATTCCCACTCCCTCGTTCCATGTGCGAGGTGGCAGCGGAGTGGGACAAGTCAGAGGAAGTGGAGTTTGCTTCCTCATCTCCTCTGAAGGTTTAATCTGTGCCCTTTCCCATTTTTGAATCGTGCCATCAGAAGAGCTTTGCTTCCATCAGCTTCTGCTTTCAAATGCTCCCCTTGAAAGAGAATTCTGACACCTAACTTCTTTTTGATGTTGCCTTCGTTCCTTGCCCTTCTTAAAGGATCCTGCTTCCCATACCCAAGTAGAAGTCCCTGGAATCCCTTGCTGTCAGGTAAGGATTAAACCATGGTCTGTCTTTTGTTTGGGGGCTGTAGCAGAAAGATCTGATTTTGGTGCTCTTATTCCCAGTAAAGGAGAATTCTTGAAATAGAGTGCTTTGGAAGCACAACTTTCCCGTAAGGAATGATTTCACAGAGCCATCATCTGTTGTCTTGAGCTTAAGTCGGTGCAGGTAAAGAGGATTTTTAGGAGCAAATGCTTGGCTGGGAGGGTGGGCAGACCCTGGACAGGTTGCCCAGAGCAGCTGTGGCTGCTCCATCCCTGGATTGTCCAAGGTTGGGTGGGGCTTGGAGCAACCTGGGATAGTGGAAGTTGTTCCTGTCCTTGAGATGTACAAAGTGCAAGATGAGCTTTAAGATTCCTCCTGATCCAAACCATTTTGTGATTTTATGTTTCTTTTAAAAATCTGGGGCTCAGAATGACTCTGACCTCCACATTTAGGCCTCAGAACTTTGAAAAGAAGGATGGAATAGAGGGGGTTCAGTAGATTCATTGTGACTGATGATAGAATGACCTTCTTAATATGCTTTATACTATGCCAGTGTATATGAAATCATGTGTGTCAAGGAGTGATGAAATGCTCTGCAAACCCCCTATGTGTGTCAGAGGGGTTGTAAGTCCTTGAGGTGTTTGAGAGTAACACTCTCATTTTAAAATATAAAGGAGAACTGGATATTTATGTTGTCAAAGAAAAATAATGCAGACGTGCACCTCATCTCAGTTTTCTTGCCGGTGCTGCCTGAGCAAGGGTTCTGTGTACAGGCAGCCTGTGGCAGGTGGTCCTACCTTTTTCCTGGGAAAACCAACAAATGTGCAGGAGAAAAAGAGCAGCCTTGGTTAGAAAACCTGTGCATGCAAACCAGAATGCCTTTATGGTATTGACAAAATGAGCAATTTAAAAGGAGAGTGGTTACTGCTTCTTGTATCCAGGTGTTTTCATGTGGGTTACAATTGAACTCTTAATGGGAGACTCCAAATTTCCTTGCACAATTGGGGCTGGAATTTCTTTTTTAATAATAAAATAGCTGCTTAATTTTGACTCAAAGCCAACGGAATTTGGGCATGGACATCCTTTTGAACGTCCCAGCTTTGGAATTTCACAGGGCCTGGCTGCTGCCCTGAGATTTGCAGGGGGCATGCAGAATTCCAGGGAGCTCCATTTCCCATCCTGATTCGTGTTTCTCGGGACCAGTTTAGACAAGGCAAGTTTTCCCAAAGGCTCCTGCAGTGAGCCTGAGCAAGCCCATTGTCCATGCACGTGTGTAGGGACATCTGGGAGGGGGCATGTCCACTTGTCAGGGTGCAAAAGCCAATTTGGAGGAATTAAGTTCTCCAAACTTGAAAGAAAATGCTTCAAATCCTTCAGCAAAACACAACAGGTGTGAGATCTTGCCGTGCCCCAAGTGCAGCCAGAAGTATAAAGGAAATGTTCAGCATGCTTTGTGTTGTTTTGGGTGTCTCTGCTGTGACTCTGCTGACACTTTAACTGTACTTTGTGTGGCTCTGAGTTGGAGAAATGAGTGTGACTAAGTGTTTGATGCTGGATCAAAGGAGGTGTTTTCAGAACTTGAATACATGTTGAAGCAACAAAACCCACACTGACAGTTCCCGAAACCCCAAATAAACTTATTTTAAAATCAGCAGGGATGGATTAGCCAGTATTTTTTCCATCCTGAGTGTAAGACGTGATTCAGATACCTCGTTTTCCTTAATGCTTTTGGAGGAATAACTCATATGGGATAGCTGTTGTATATTATGGTATAATTTGCCTCTCTGTTGTGGAAAAAGTCTGAAGATGAAACTGGGGAGACACATTCAGTTAGGAAAAACTTACTGTCAGTTGTCACTGCTGTGTCTCAGAGGAAGAAATAATTACTCATTGTGCAGTTACACATTAATTTAGGGAATTGTCAGGATGGAGATCCTCATGGATTGGCATTTGTGAAGACTGACAGCTCCTGGTAACTGCAGTCTTGGTGGGGCTGACAGACTTGGAGTTGGCCTGTGCAGTGTTGACCCACTCAGAGCTGTTCGGGTATCTCCAGTAACACTTGTTTTGGTTATTTTGGAGAGGAGTTTGGTATTTGAGAGAAGAGTCTGGGAAAGAGTGAAGTCGACACTCTAATGGAAGTGTTGGTGTTTGCTGACCCTCTGAATGGAGTGCAGTGCCTCCTCTTGCCCTTTGTCCAGGGTGGGAACCTGTTACCCGTGCCTGGAGCCTTGATGATGCACCTCCAGTCTCCTACCAGAGTTTGCTCCCAGTTCCCCTTGGAATTCCCTTCTCCAATGTCTCTTCAGGTCTCTGTTATGTTATTTCAGCCACAATGATGCTGTGCTGTAACAGCAGTGTTTTGAGCTGCCCCCTGAGCCCTAGGTAAAAGGCAACAAGTTTTCAATGCAGTTGGATTAGGTTTTGTTTTTCTTGGTTGAGAGTTCCAATGCGGTGGTTGGGAATCTTTTTAGAATTTCTCTTCACACTGGGGCACAAGGAGGATTACAGGCTGTCAGAATCAAATTGTGCTGCCTCTTCCACCTTGGTAATCAAATGGATAGATGTACCCTGCTCTGGTTTTATTAGAGGTTGAGAATTATCTTGAGGACTGCTTAGTTCTGCTTAGCTTGATGACATTTTGCTGTTCTTGTCAGAATCTGCCATGACAATTGCTTAATTAAAATCCCCTGGGTTCCTAACTCTGCTCCATCTTTAGCTGATGAAAGTCCACAATCACACAGTACAGGGCATCATCTTAAGTCCATAAAAGAGGCCAGATTGCTGAAACCAGGAAGGTGCATCTGAAGAGAGACTTATACCCAGCATTTTAGGAAATTATACCAAGTGTTTTAGGAATTTATACTGATCATTTTAGGAATTTATGCAAAATAATGAAAGTGAAAATGCCCCAAAGGGTTAGAATACTAATAGGAAGAACTCCTACTCGTTCTTCCCCTAATTTGTATCTCTTTATCGACTTGGAGCAGATCTAGGCTGGACTTAACTGGTGCTTAGCAGTTCCCTAAGCCCAGCCAGGTCTTGTATCAGCCCTTGGTGTTCCAGGATGCACAGTGAGAGCAGAACCGTGACTGCCTGTCCCCACCACGCAGCAATTTGGGAGGGGTGGCTCTGGTGTAATTAGTGCAGCTTTGAGTCAGCCCCCAAAGTGAGGAGCACAAAACTCCCCTGAAGCCCCTTTTGTTCGGTGCTTTGCTGGGCTCACAAGACAGGAGTCAACCCATGATAAAGGAGGGAGGGGACATGAGCCTTGCAGAGGCTGATGAAGGGGCATTTTATAACAAAACTCTAAGGCTGGGTGGCCACAGATCCTGTTCAGTTGCTGAAAACATGTGTGCCAGGAGGTCACCCCAGGACACATCCTGTGATATCCTGTGACATTAAGCAGCGCACCCATCATGCTGCATCACCAGTGACACGCTGCTCAGATCAGGCTTTTCCTTGCAGTAAAGCTTAGTGACAAAAAGGTTGGAATCCTACAGGGGGAACAAACTGGTTCCTCCCGGTCTTATTCCTGTGCTGGTTGCAAAAGCTCAGGGCAATACAGGTGGCAACTTCTTGTCTTTGCTGACACCTCAATCCCCAGGAACAGTTATGAAAATTCAAACCTTTGCCTTTGTGGACTCAGTGTTTTATTTTGCAAGATTTGAGTGGGGAAAGAAGATTTCCTAAAGATCTGGTGTAGTACAACAGCTGCTTGACTCTTCGTTCCTTGCTTACTGTCTTCCTGCAGCATTTGTGTGGATGTTGGCATCCTGTTTAGCCTCCCGTCTCTCAAGCATTTCCAGTTTCCCCTGGGATACTTTTTGCACATTCCAGTGCTCCGCGTTGTTCAGTCTCGATCAGTAACATTTGGAAGTCATGACAAGGCATGGGAGGATTATCTAATTGAAAGACTCAAATTCAGATTCTTTTTTTCATGATGGTCTTTTTATGCTTAAATGGAGACAGCCTTTAGGTGGTGATGATGATGATCTCAGATGACCCCAGGAAGTCACAGTGCAGTACCAGGTCTACTTCTGTGGCTTTTTTATGCCATTGTTTTGGTGCCTTGCCACTGCACTCTGTGCTTCTCTCTCCTGTGTGATGCCTGGGGGGGATTTCAGCAGTGACTTGCACAGTGAAGTAGCAGCAGTGAATTATTTAAGATAGGTATAGTCACTTTAGTGTGATTCAATAATTAAACCCCCCTTTTAAGCACAAGTCAGATCCACAGAGAGAACTGAGAGCCCTTGTTGGAGGACAGGGGGCTCTGGGCAGGAGCTCTGAAGTTGCTGCCATGGAATTCCCAGCTCTGACAGGTACAGGGAGATCCTCTCCGGTGGCTTGAAGTCTCTGGTGTCTTATTTACTCACTTAATGATATCACTGCACATTCAGATTTCTAAAAAATACCCCTCTCTTCTTTCCATGCTCTCTTCCAGATAATTGTTTAATAATGTAAATGATGTGTTAACTTGAAGGTGTAACTTTAAATATTTTATTAACAAATGCAGGCTGTTCTATCTGAAATGTGGCACGCTCCCTCTCGCTGTGTACACACACACAGAGTCAGAAGAGCCAATGGCTGGCTGGCTTTTTATTTTCCACATCTGTAGCTGTAAATCCCCGAGAAGCCTGAGAAGGGTAAATTGTGCTCTTAGCTTTGGATTGCAAACAGCTTCATTTAGGAAACCCTGCAGAGAAAGGTATTGCCCAAGGAGGTAAAAGATTTGATTGCCCTGAGGAAACAAAGTGGTTGCTGTGGGACAGGAATTGTCTGATGGTGGCTTTCACAGACACGTGCAACTGGCTGCAAGGAGAATATTCAAACCACAGTGGGCAAAAATGTGGATTTGTTGAGGCTGTATTTGTGCAAGATTTTTCTTAGTGGAGATCTGGAAACTTTGAAGAAAAATTAAAGCAGCAGGTATTTTCCTGTAGGGTACTGTTTAATTGTTTTTATTTCCCAGTCCTCCTAGAGTACTCTGCAAAGGAAACATATTTGTTTAGACGAACTGCTTTTAAATACCCATGAAGAAAATCACAGTCCTTTGGGGTGCTGAATGATAATTTCCTGACATGTCACCTCATACAAATATTTTGTTTTTTTGCAGTGCATAGCAATCCAATTAAAAATCTAAGCAATAAATAAAAGTTGCTCTGTAAATTTAATAATGGCACTTGGTGTGGGACAGGGTTTTTAGGGAGCCCCTGATTTTCTCCAGTGGAAGGGCTGCAGTGCCACACTGAGTGCCCACGTGGAGACTGGTAGAACTAATTAATTGAGCTACAATTAAGCACCAGGGGCATGGAAATATTAGATCAGCACGGGTAGTTGGTGCCTAATGGGGTAGAAAGGTGCTTTTTGGGATGTTCATTTTACCTGGTGGTTTGCCTGTGCCCCATGGGAATAATCTTTCAAAATTCAACTACTTGGGCCAAGAAAACAGGTTCGGTGGTAAATCCACATCCCTTGGCTGCTGTGCCTTTGTGGGCACTTCTCCTCGGCCAGGAGAACGACAGCGTGGCATATCCCGAAATTCCATGGGCTCCTCAGGTGGGTCTGCATGGAATGCTCTGAGTAAAGGATGTCTTGCCTTGCCAGCCCCTGCTGTCTCTTAGGAGTGGTGCAGGAACCACGTTGTTCCCTTTTGTTCCTTGGAGTGGGAATGCACTGCAGAAATGCCCAAGCCCAGCTGCCTTGCTGGGTTTTGCTCTGTGCTTGCTGCACTGAAGGGCTTGTGTTGCTCACATGAATTACTTAGCACTTGTACTCCTTGGAAAAGGAATTTTCATGTCCTTCTTAGCTTATTATGAGCACTAATTTTTAATGCCTGCAGATGAGCAGCGAGTGCCTTCCTAATGCTCATGGAAATTAGTCTGTTCTCAAAGGAAACAAGAACTAGTACTGTATGATACTGGTTTTCATCCCTGCCATAACTTTGCTCCCCTGATGAGCCTGAGACACCCTTTGCTGCTGGGAGTGACTGGGATTCCTGTCCTCAGTGTGTGTTTGTGCCTCTGTTTGCTCACAAATAGGTCCACTTATTGCCATCAGTGTTACAATTCTGCTTTGTTTCAGCTTCCTAGCTCCTTTGTCATGCTTTTTGCTTCTGTTTGGAACCCTTCCCTAAATTTTATCTCAGAGAAATCCTCCTGTTGAGCTACTTCAGCCCTCCTTCAGTGTCCTTACCCTGTTGCCTCGTTACAGGAGGTCTTGGAGCAGTGATGTTGTTTCCTGAGCTCTCTGTTCTTCCACTGCCTTGATGTGCTCATGGGCTCTGTTCATCACTGCTAACAAAGTCCCTGGACCTCGAGGCTGCTTCTCTCCTCTTTTTTTTTTTTTTTGTCCTCTCTGTCTTTGCATGTCTTGTCTTTGCAGAGGAGTCAGTGGAGAAGTGTTTCTTAGCTGGCAATCACAGTTGTGTGCAGGGAGGTTTGTTCTGTCACTGACTCTGGGCATCTCCTGCTCTGGATAGGTATTGAAAATGCAGAATATTGATAGATGGAAAGTTGTAAAAGCCCAGAAGATGCTCCTCAGCCACAGAACAATAGGTAGGAGACAGCTGCTTCCCCTCAAACCTTTTGCCTGTGTCAGAGAGTGACAGGGGAGATAAGAAAGATCAATTGGATTTACAAAGGTTTTCCCAGCCATAATGGTGCATAGCAACAGAATCCCTGACAGTTCCACCCTTTAAGGAGCACAGATGAAGGATAAAATCATTCAGTGAGCCTTAATTAGTGAGATGCTAAACTGAAATCCACATTGAGACAGAGTAAGGTGATGATAGAGAGAGAAATCTGTTTTGTTTGTGGTATAATTTACCTGTAGCAATACGTGTTTTCAGAGAAGGCTGTCCAGTCCTGGCAGTTAATGATCACAAAATCTGATGCAGTCTCTTCTAAAGAAGCCTAATAACCTTTCAATGCTGAGCTTCTTGATTGTGTAAGCTGCAAAAAGTACTAAGTGGGAGCAAACTCTGCCCATGCTTTTAGATAAGGGTCCACTGGAGCACTAGTGAAAAATGGGTGGTTTAGGTAATAGTTTAAATCCCTTAAAATATTGACCATGTCTGAAGAATGAAAAGGAGGGCTTCCTGGTTATCCTTCTGTTGAATCTGTTCTCTGGAGAGTCTACAGATGCGCAGTGTTTCTCTTTTCCTCCATTGATCATTCCACTCCCCTGTGGGATCAGAGCAGCAGAGGGTTCTCGGGGTGTGGGGGGTCAGGGGGGCTCCTGTACTGCTCTGTGAGGCTTTGGGGGACAAATGGGACTTGTGCAGTAGCTGCTTGGCTTCCCCCTCAGCTGGGCTGGTGAAGCAGGGTTGCACCTCTGTGCTCTTGCCACTTCTGGGCTTAGACAAAGCCATGAGCTGTGATTGTTCCAGGGAGTGATGGGGGAGAGGAGAAATACTTGGGAACACCTTTTGTGCTTTTCTACTGTCCTGTTCTTCGAGTTGTCCCACACGGGTCTGTGATAGTTCTGTCTTGCATCATTCAAATGTTCCTTTATTTCTTGATGGAAAACTGGTCCCATTAGAGTCCTTAGCAAAAGATACACCCCCTTTACTGCAACTGGCATTTGATTCCTCGTGTCTTTCCCTTTATCCATTACTTAAGAGGTGCAAGTGTTGCAGTGTCAGAGCCCTGTGCCC
This sequence comes from Formicarius rufipectus, assembly GCA_013399695.1. Taxonomy (NCBI): domain Eukaryota; kingdom Metazoa; phylum Chordata; class Aves; order Passeriformes; family Formicariidae; genus Formicarius; species Formicarius rufipectus. The sequence goes on along the minus strand of VXAU01002658.1, from coordinate 213,702 downwards.
CTCTCAGTGCTGTAGGAGTTTGCTCACAGCCTTTGCTTCCGGCAGCGTTTGCTGCCTAAATTGAAATCTCTAATTAGCCACTCGTGCATCTCCATTGTTTGCTGCCTTGCTCCTGGCTGCTCTCTGGTTTGCTGAATCCTGCTGGTGAAGAGCTGGCTGGTGTTCAGACCCTGGGCCAGGTTTGAGCAGGGACTGCAGGAGTGGCACCTGTGCCATGTGCTGCCTCCCGTGTGTGCATCTCCCCAGTCACTGCCCTTGCTGAGCATCCCAGAGCACCAATCCATTCCCATTTCTCCACGGAGTATCTCCTTCAGATTAAGTCTCCCAGATTCACTGGGAGTCGCTGGATTTTGCTTTATGTTCTTCTGGTCCTTCCACTTCCATTTGAACTTGATTTCTTGACCTCACATGTCCACAGGGAGAGACTCTGTGCTCAGGGAATCCACATGTGGTGTCACAAGTGTCAGTGGGACCTAACTGGGTGCTCAGGTCCTCTTTGGAATTGAGGTGATGAGAGTAAGAGCAGAGGAGGAATTGCTGAAGATCCCTGACACCAGGCAAGAGGGGTAAAAAGTCCCATTTACTTCTGCCCCTTTACTGCTAATAATTCTTTTGATGTTCCTTGCAGCTTTCCAACATCAAGTGGAGCACGGTCTTAGCCAGGGGGACTTAGGGAGAGTCATTTCAAAATTTCTTGTCAAACTCTTGAACAGGAAAAAATATAAAAAATTTATGGAAAATTTACTCGAACTGATTCTATAAAAATTTTCCTCCACTTTATAGATGCCTGTATGTTTCTGTTCCTTCACCCTGCTGAGGGAATGGTCTGAGGCGTTCCTGATCTCCACAGAACATGGCACAGGGAGTGAGAGTGATCTCTGGCTGTGTTTTTGGCCTCTGTTGCCACAGAGGTGTCCTGGGGACTGTGGTCACTCCTCTGTCCTCTGAAGCAGTGGCTCCTCAGGAGCCAGAGCTGTTGGGGCCTCATCACAAGTTCCCAGTGAAACCGTGTCTGGTGTTTAGTGGTGGAGCCAAGGGCTGGATATTTCCTTTGCTTTAGGTCTCTATCACAGACATCACAACACGCCCAGTGTGCTTGTTTAGACCATTGCTCTCCTTCCTCTGTTCCCGTTCTTTTTTAGGGATGTGCCTTGGCTTTGTTTGCTTCACTCCTTGTCCGGAAGAAAACAGAGTTATTTTGAAAGCTGATCCCAGCAGCCAAATCTCATTGTAGTAGTCATGATGGTCGGGGGTGTGACTGCCAAATAATATCCAGAACACTTCTATTTTCACAGCAATGCCTTGGCTGTCAGCCATGCATTTTCCACTGATTTAATGAGTAGCACATCTATCACTGCTGCCAGAAACCTAAGGATAAGGGGGAATGATTCTGAAATAGTGTGTGCCTAAGATTGCTTTTTGATGGCAGGTTTAGAGCTTGCACCTTCTTTATTCTTTGAGGTATTTACCTGCTCTGACTTAGTAACCTATATAAACAAGAGCTCTTTTTCATGTTCCTCTTACATAAAATCTAAACCCAGCTGTCAGTGCAGAACTCTGTCTGCAAGGAGCATCACAAACACTGGGGAGGGGGGAAAAGTCTTCCCCTCAGCCTTTTCCAACACTGTGAAACCCCTGTGGTAACGCCTTGACCCGGGAGGATGGGCAGTATTGTGATAGCACTTGAATCATGAATCCTCCTCAAAGGCTCTTCAGTGAGCAAGCCTTCCTTTCTCAATGGGATTAACCACTGAGAACGTTACAAATGCTGCAAACACCTACGTGTTTGTACAGAGATAACCCCCTGTTACAGCACATGCTTGCTTTTTTTAGCTTTTCTTACTTATACCAGCATGATTCATTAATGGTTATTTTTGAGATGAAGAAATGTAGGCTACTAATATAATTTAAAATGCTGTTATTTTAATGAATAAGTTGGCAATGTTTTAGTTTCTATTTAACACCAAGTGTCTAAATGGAACTAAGGATAGCGAGACAATTATCAGCTTAAATTATTGGGTTTTATCTTTTAAAGATCCTTCTTAATAACATGACTTCAGAGCTTCCTATCCTCTCTTTAGGAGAGAAGATAATTTTGGGGGGTGAATGGTTGCACTGCACATCTACCTTGTTTAGCATGAAAGCCAGTTGGAAATCTGCAGGGGGAGACTCTGTGCTCAGGTAACCCACATGTGGTGTCACAAGTGTCAGTGTGACTTAACTGGGTGCTCAGGTCCTCTTTGGAATTGAGGTGATGAGAGTAAGAGCAAAGGAGGAATTGCTGAAGATCCCTGACACTAGGAAAGAGGGGTAAAATAGAGAGCAGAGGATAATGTGGGTGCCACAATGATGCTCTCGCTATTTGCTGTCACATCAATGCCTTTTGCTTTCCCAAGTGTTATGCAAGTCCAGGGGTCTGGAATGTCTTCCTGGCTGCTCCTGCACTCCCAGTTCTCTCCTTAGATTCTCTTCCCACTGCTTGCAGATCCGTGGGCTTCAGGGAGGTTGCAGAGGCAACAGTTTTGTTCTCTGGGTGCTCAGTGTATGGTTTTGTTGGTATTAGCTCTGCCCGGATAAAAGTGAGGTCCTTTTGCTGCTCTGCTGTAAAATATGGAAGCGGCAATGCGAGTTGTTTGTCATTAAATACATCCCAGAGTGGTGTCTGCCCGTGGGGAGCCAGCCAGCAGAGTGCAGAGCTTTCACAGTTCTCTGGTTTCTTTGCTGGCAATTCAAGCCCAGCTGTGTCTCCTCTCTAAAATCCTGTATTTCTTCTGCTAAGATTACCATCAAAGTGCAATAAGGTGTCAAGAAGTTACAGTAATGTCACATGAACAGCTTGATTATTCCCTCCTCTCTTCACAATTAAACTTTGGCATGTGGAGTGACAAAGTCATTGGCTGACTTTATTCCCCTGTTGTTACACATCTGTATGTGGCAGCCTCCTGGATATCCTTCTCTTCTAGACACTGTTTGCTTGTGTCCAACTCCTCTCCCTGGCCATTTGTCTTGGTTGCTGATTTTATGTGACTTAGCCATCAGTGGTGTCTCCTAGAAGTTCTCTCTCCTGCTGTGTTCTCATGTGCCATTGTTTTCCCCTGGCTCTGGGAGGTGGGAAGGTCACCCTTAGGGAGCTGGTGATGGAAGCAGTAAAAGGCACCTCTGTGAGTAAAAGGGAAAGTGAAATTGCAAAATAGCAGGGAAGGGCACTCGGATTTAAGACCATGAGAAGAGAGGCTAAAAGAAGATATTACGGATTTGTTTCTTTGCTGTTTTCTTACCACTCCTGCCTTGGTTAACTCACACTCAGTTTGAACTTCTAGGTCTGCCCAATATCCCACCTTCTCCCAGTCCAGTTGTCTGTTTAAATGGTGCTGGATTAACACACGTGCCTCTGTTACACCATTTGACCACTTCCATATTTTGACACCTCTACCAGAGTCCAGTCTTCTTTCCCCTGCCCCACTGAGAGCATTATACACTTTGCAGTTATGAAAATGGTGGTGTTCTAAATAAAACTGGCACGATCCACCGACACTTAGGGAGGCACAGATGCTTTGTCCCACTATTTACTAAAGAGGTTCACACTTAGATTGAAGCAGTGAAATCAAATCACTGAATAAAGCCTGGAACAACAGAATGGTTTAAGGAATTCGTTGAGAGGTTCTGGTAGGAAGCAAGTTACACAAAGGCAAAATGAGATTGTTTTCTGTACAACACCAGAACACAGAGCCACTGTGCAACCCGATATCAGTGCTCTTGTTTTGCTGAGCATCTTGTGCAGGTTCACTTGTCCCCGTTCTCCTCTGCAACATCAGGCTGCAACCCACAGATTTAAAGCATTGCAACCCACACATTGAAGCCCTGCAACCCACAAATTCAAATAGTGCCTCTGAGGCCCATCAGTGTCAGACACCAGAGGAAGAGTCAGGCATCCTTGTTTGCAGGAGCTACCAGCCGTGAAATTCTTTGAATGACACTCGGTTTAAATTTACATTTTTATTCAGCACAAACTGTGTGGGTTGGGATATGCACGGCCCCCTCATGTGAAATGATATTTTCTCCCATCTCGGTGTATACATAATGCAAAGAATGAAGTTAATTTGCTGTGTTCTTGGATGCTTCTGAGTGGTGCTGCGTCAGGACGAGATTTTCCAGTGTATTATCAGGGGAGAAAATTGCCCTGTCCTTTCACCAGCTTGTTTAAAGACCATAAGAATTTGTAGTGGGATATAATTATATTTGAGTCAGATTTTCTGTCTTATTGTTGGAGGTGTAAGAGTGCAGCTTCAGGGCTTCACACTTGACTGCTTTGGGTTCAGGCTGGTAGGCTGAGCTGAACAGATCTTTGTGTCCAGATGCTGTACAAGTTGTTAATCTCCTTCTTCATTGGCACTTCTCATGGCTGCTTACTCATAGTGTGCTGCTGTATAAAGATGAGCTCTACTTACCGATGAAAGCTGACCTTGAAATCAGCCCCATACACGTTTGAAGAAATCAATTACAGCAAGTAGTATCATGTCTTACTGACTGCAAATCACCCATTGCCGTTTTTGAAAGGGTTCTCAATAGCGACTTAGTCTTTAGAAGATTCTCTCCTTCCTTGTATTCAGAGCCAGCAGAGAAGACTCTTTGTTAGGTGGGTGCACAAATGTGTGGAGGACGGACACGAATATTCATTGTTGTTATTTGGAGCGGCATTGGATGGTGCTTTCAACCCGAACATGCATAATACAAATGAGGGGCGGCGAGTGCTCTGGGAATGTAAAACCGTGAGAATCCCTTGCCAGAGCTGGTCCTCCCATTCCAGGGAGAATGATGTGCAGGAGATTCAGGGGTTTATTTGGAGAAGTTGCTGCTTCTGCAGCTCTACCTGTTGGAATCAAAGTGAGCCATTGGTATTTTATTCGGATAGGCTGCTTGCTTCAGCGCTGCTGATGGATTTCAGTCATGTTTTTAAATCCCCTTCAGCTGTTGTAGCTTCCTCTCATTGCATTTGCTGTTCTCTGCCTCTCTTCAAGCTGCTGCTTGCAAGACATCTCCCTCATTACTGGCCATTGTTTCCTGCCCCTTCCAGCCTTCCCCGCAGAACTGGAGGGTTTCCTTTCCCCACCTTTTAACCCTGCTCCTGCCTGTTCCCCTGCCCCGGACTGCTCCCCCAGAGCAGCCCTGGGGCCCGAGGTGTGCTGTCTGCTCCCAGGTGAATTCTGCTCTGGGTGTCTGGGTTGCTGCAGGCAGAGCTTCAGATGGCTGCAGGTGCTGCCACGTCGAGCCTGGCAATTTTCTTCTTCGTGAAGGGAAAAGCCACGAGATTGAAGCTCTTTTGGATCATAATTTCTTCTCCCCTTACCGTCTAACCTATCAAAGAAGTGTCAGACATTTGCTCTGACACGTAAGAAGTTTTAAGCAATACCCAGCAATTTTTTAATGCAATCTGAGGAGAGATTTTCTGTCTCTACTCGCTGTTGTATAAGCATCTCAAAGTGGTGAAGCCCTAAGGTGAACATGTCTCCCTTCTGCAGACACGTGCAGCCCTTGGAGAGTTTTTTCTTGCACTGCTGCTGTAATCTTAGGGAAGGCTTATTTAGAATCACTTGAGCATGGCAAGAAGGGAGGTTTTTCATCCCCCAAGATTTTAATTTCACTTCTGTGTGACAACCATGTATTCATCAGCTTGGAATGTATCCACAAACACACCTCTCAGGTGTTGTTATTAGATGCTTGTAATAACGGGGTCTGAGGCAAGTGTTCCCCGCAGAACCGAAGAGCTCAGCAGTGGCCAGTTTGCTCCACCACAGTTGTGGCTGAGCTGAGAGCCTTTCCAGCTCCTTGTTGCTGCTTTTAAAGGGTGTTCTGGGAAGAAGTTGCTCAGGAGATCAGCGTGACGCTGGCCCTTGTCCCGGAGAGTGAAGTGCGGGGCTGGCAGTGTAGGAAGGGGTGTCTGGCACATGGCTGTGGAACTCACACTGCTATTTTTTGCCTCTCCTCCTAATTGATAACTCCTGCCATCTGTTGCTGAGCCATCCCTCTGCTGTCCTGTCCTACACACACTCTCCTGCCCCCGTGCCACGCTTGAGGCTCAGATGGCTGCAGGCTGAGGCCGCCGGTACCCGCGTGCTAAGGCGATGCTCACGGTGGCAACAGAGATGCCCCCGATGCTGGAGCAGCTCAGGCTCTCAGAGCAGCATTTCAGCAGGCTCAGATGCTTCTCCCTGCTTTAACTGCAGCTCCCTCAGCAAACTCCCCAGTTTTTTTCCAGAAAAAACCCAAACCCTTTGATTTATGGATGTGTCTCACTGAGGTGGGTTCCTGAATCCGTCACCACCACCCTGGTTTCTCTCCACCCTGTGGCTTTCTGGACTGAGTAAATCATCTAGAAGCTCTGTAAGAACCTAGGTTGGATTCCCCCTGCCACCAAGAGCCCTTATGTACTGTGCAGTCTATATTTGACTCTCTTTTCTTGCCTGCCTCTCCATTTGGTGGCTTAGCATACGGGGAGCCTCTTTTACAGCACAGAGAAATGCATTCATACATGCTAAGAAGTGCATTTTTAACAGCAGCCTGGATGGTAAAGGGATTTTTTTTTCCTGGCAAGAACTCCAAAATGGACAAAACCGGAAAAGAATTAAATCATGGCAGTCATAGGTGTTTTCTACTCTTATCTGAGAAGCCTTTGCCCTGAGAGGTGTTGGTGGGAGGATTAAATGGAGCTTGGGATGGATGTTTTTGGTTTTTTTTTAAAAAAAGTGCCTGAAAATAGATCCTCAAGGGTATGTCAGTCACTCATTTTCCACAGAATTCTAATGGGGCCTGAGGACTCAAACACCTATAAAGATGGGGACGCTTTTGTTACAAATGTACCAAAAAATGCTCATCAAAATTAACCTGAGAGCCCATATTTTCATTTCTGCTTCATGTGGCCTTCTCTCACATCCCCATACAGAACCCCCCCACATTTTCCTGAGCACCTGCCAAAGAAGTAGAGACATGAGGCTTTACCTCACCTCTGTTTAGGAGGTTCCCTGTGATTTTTAGATTAAGGATGCTAATGGCTTTGGGCTTATATTGGCTTTTTTTTTTTTTTTTTTTTTTTTTTTTTTTGTACTAGTATAGTCAAATCATTGGGTTTTTGTCCTGAGATGACAATACCAAGACTGTAGTTGTGAGGCAGAAAATCTCCCAGGGAAAAGTGGAAGCTGTTGGAATATTTTCTTTTTAAATCCCAACACCACAGAATTCAGGACTTCAGTTAAAATAAACAAACTCTAATAAACTCTTAGTGAAAAAGAGGGGAAATTCAAGAAGTGCAGCTGCAAGTGTTCACCAACTTCCTTGACTGTCATCATTTCCCCTTGTACAATAGTGGTTAATGCAGGAGGCTCTGCCATGTAGGAAGAAATCATTTTTTCTGGGTGGGGGAACAGGCAGAGTGTTCAGTGCAATAAAATGACCACTCATCAGGTGACAGATCTGCTGGTGTAGGGCAGAGAGAGTGCCCACCATGTCCACGAAACTCAATCATTTCAAGTGACTTTAATATTTTTTTCCCTGTTTTTATAACAGTGATTAGAAACCTCCAGCTGATGAAATGTTACAGCTCTGGCAAGAATCTAATAAAAATCCCCCCGGGATTGCTTTTGATTGACTCCAGTTGCCTGTCTGGTTTTATTTTACTGGATATGAAGAGCCATGGAGGAGCAGGGTTGGGTTAACCCTGACCCCAGGGGAAGGAAATGAGGTTCCAGGGATGCTCCTTGTTCCTCTGTCCTTTGTGGCTCCCGATATCATCAGGGGCAGTGGGTGAAGGTCTTGGAAAAGGGCGAGCACAAAAGCTTGTCATTCAAGTTAGTGGCACAGCCCTGGTGTGGCACTCCTGGAAGCTGGGTTGGTTCTTCTGGAGAGCTAATTAATGCACACATAAGTGAATGAAGAAAAGTTCTAAGTGAGCCTTTAGAAAGCTTTGCATCTATTAAAAGTTAAGAAGAAGATTCTTCCTGTCCAATAAAGATGTTTGATGCTGTGTCCAGCATTTCCCCTGGCAAGATTTCCACCTGCTTAGGATAGTTACCTTTAAAAATAAATTGCACCAAAATATAAAATTATAGTGGAGAAATATGCTTTTCTTAATACTTTGGACACTGGAATTTTAATGAAGTTTAAACTATTCAATTAATTTATGCTTACTAATTCTTAACAGTGTTATGTTAACTGTGAGATCATTAGGCGTAAAGACATTAAATCCATTTAAGTAATTAATTTTCTGTCTTAAGGAAGTTGCCTCAGTAAGAAACTTCCCTAATTTTCAAAATAGATGCATAAGGGGTGATCAGAGAAGCCTGAAATGGAAAAAAAATTATTAACTGTTATGTAGTTTGTTATTTAGGACATTTTTTAAATGTAGGTTACTTTTTTTTTTTTTTAGACACCAAATTTCCTGTTCTTTGGAATCTTTGTATCTTAGATTTAACTAGATACACTTATAATTTGTGTCATTTTTAGCACCTCCCCCTGCTTCCTCTCTGTCTGTTTCAGTTGTTTGCTCTTCCTCTGGAAGCACATTTGCACTGCCTGACGTGGCTAGAGATTTATTGCTTTTTAATTACCACTTTAAAATGTTCATCTTGTATTTTCTGATGTCTACACTTAATTTAGCCAAAGACCTTGATCTATTTTTTTTTTTGGTTTGTTTTTCTTTCATAATTTTACCCTGTGCAAAAAGAAATTCTCTCTTATCCCAGTGCAATGTAAGGGGGAGGGAAAATAATTGTGCTTGTATTGCCTCTGTTTGCGATTGGAATGTAGGCCATGGTGAGATATTCCCTGTAGTGGCAGGTTCTTCACGTGGTCTTTGTGTGAGTCTTGGTGGGACTGGTGCTCTTCCTCCAAGTGCTTCTTGGGAACGTGGCAGTAAGCAAGGAGATGAAGGGGGAAAGGGAATAAAGAGGAAAATGGAATAAAGAGTTAAGAGGGAATAAAGAGGGGAAAGGAAAGAAAGAGGAAAATGGAATGAAGAATTGAGAGGAAAGAAAGTGGGAAAGGGGAAAAAAGAGGGGAAAGGAAATACAGAGAAGAAAGGAAAGAAAGAAAGAAGGGAAAGGGAATAAAGAAGCAGAAGGGAATTAAAAAAACGAAAGGCAATAAAGAGGGGAAGGGAAAGAAATTAAAAAGGGAATAAAGATGGGAAAGAAAGAGGGGAAAGTGAATAGCAGAAATGAAATAGACAGCCACAAGGACAGAGGTAGTAAAAAGGAAATAGTAAAAAGTGAGTGAACAGCAACCAGACAGTAACAAGTGCTGAGTGCAGTCCCGAGCAGCGAGAGCCGCTTGGGGGGCAGTGTCCAGCATGTCCTGCTGCTCCGGGCATGGACACGGCAGGGCCCCCGGGCAGGACGAGGTGCTGTCCTGGCACACTGGGACGGACTGACTGACTGACAGACACATGGATACAGACAGACACACGGACAGAGGCACACAGGGACAGACAGACACTTGCGCAGAGGCACACAGAGACACTGACACAGGCACAGACAGACTCCCAGACCGAGTCACACACACTCAGGTACACTGACAGACACACAGAGGTGCACACACGGTCACACACACTCAGTCTCACACACTCAGGTACATTCACAGTCACGCACATACACAGACACACTCTCATACACATACGCGGTCTCACACATACACACACTCGAAGTATCACACACACACCCTCTCACAGACACTCAGGTACATTCCCAGTCTCTCACACGCTCACATATACACACACCCAGGTACATTCCCAGTCTCTCACACACACTCACACCGACACCCGCCCGTGCTGCGAGCGCAGCGCACGGAGCATCCTCTGGGCGGCCGCGGCAGCAGCAGCTCCACATGACTAATGCTGGGGGAGATGGCAGGAGCTGCTTTTTTTTCCCTTTCCTTTTTTTTTCTGAGCGGCTCCAGTCTGTGCACAGTTGGCTCCCGGCTGACAGACAGAATGTGGGGTGGGCTTTGTCACCAGAACGCCGGGTACTGCATGCCCAGCTATGCTCGCAATTCCACAGTGCCCAGAAACCTGCTGCTTATGTCAAGGTGCAGCCAGCCTCAACACATAGAGATTGGGTAGCTCGAGTCATTTTTATTTCATTTTTTAAACATTTTTAAAAATTTTATTTTTATTTTTTTTTTGCCTCTTTCTTCCCAGCAATGGTTATATAATGAGGGGATTGCTGCTAAAGTAGAAAGGGAAAATGAAGTCTTTGTTAAATGCCTTCACAAAGAAAGAAGGTAAGCGATGAAAGCAGAACACTTTGATGTTGCAGACCGATGTTTTCTTGTGTACATTGACTATGATGGGCTTAGCGACTCTGGGATTAATCAGCTCCTGCAATTTCTTACTCAGAATTATTTGGCGTTAGACAGTCCATTTAGGGGAGTGGGTACTAAAGCTGGATGTGACTTTGTTCCTTTTCGGGTTTTCTCTGAAGAAGGAAGTAGTTAGAGAAATGTTTTTGTTCCCTAAGAAACGCATTTGGAGCCACGGGAGGATTTTCCAGGGTGATTTTTGTCAGTGAATGGTGCTGAATTGCCCCTTCAGAGACGTCTGAAGTGCCAGGAATAGAACTCGGAGAGCTGGAGGAAGGATTCTATGGGACTTTCAAGTATGCTTTTAGGGTTGATAAATTTAAACTTTAGGGGCATGTAATTAGTTCAGGCATTTTCATGTCATTTTATATCAAGTGTTTTTCCCAGGCAAGTTTTGCCACAGTTAGACTTACGGTCCTGAATGTGGGGGAAATATTAGGGAAAAGCAGTCTCCAACAGGGATTAAAGCACGGATATTTGCCTTTCATCATATTGTGTTCTGGTTATTTTTTTCTTTTTAATTGTGAAAATAATATAAATAATGCCGATAAGAAGCAGCTAAAAAAATATCCACCCACTTACAGTTTGCAGATTGCCGGGGAAAAGAAACAGTTGGGTGGAATATTAATCACTTCAGGCGTGGAAATGCTTATATTTAACTCTTTCTATAGAAGATTTGTGTTAGACACATGTCACTTTGCCATTAGTTGTCCCTTTCCCTGTTTATTTTCTGTAGTAAAGGCTAATTTCGCTCACAGCTCTCTTCTTAAGAACAGAACATGGATAAATTGCTAATTAAGCTCAACTCTGAAATGGGTGAAATCCTCTAAGACACGTGAGGGGAGAGGGGTGACTGTGCTCTGGGTGCTCAGCTGCCTTGCTGGGTGTGCTCAGCAGCTCTGTGTCCCTGCTGTCACCCTCCCCTCCCACAGGACATCTCCCCCCAGGGGCACAGCAAACATCCCCAAAACACTGCCAAGGTTTCGTTTTGGGGGTCTGTGGCTGCAGGGCTGGGAGTGGCACCAGCTTAAGTTCATGAAAAATTAAAATCCAGGGGTCAGACCCAATTTTTGCTGAATCCGAGCCAAACTTGGGTGACCTTAAGGGAGCAGGATTAGACCTTCAGGTAGCAAACGTGTCAGACATTGCCTATATTCAGTTTAGGGTGCTGTCTCCTTGACTGAGTTCTGCTTTGTTGTACCTGGGAAAGATCCTTATCTTCAAGGAAGTAATTTCTCGAGCTGTACTCTAAATGTCCGAAATAGAGGAATGCAGGAATGTCACGTCTCTGTCGCCCCTAAGTGAGCCTAAGGACATGTGTGTGCCAATTTGGGCAATAAATGCTGGGAGTTTGCAGGAAGTTGGCACCAACCAGGGCTTTCAGAGTGACATCTGAAACACCCAGGTGCTCTCGGTGACATACTCAGCTGCTTGGAAACCTTAAAAAATTAGGAAACCTGAAAAACTGGAGATGTCCAGAAAATTATACAGGTTTCTGCCAGTTTGCAGCATAAATACTGGTCTTCTCTGCTTTATCCCCTTTAACAGCTTTTAAAGGCTATTTCCCTTATTTCAGCCTTGCTTCAAAGGAAATATGGAATTGAAGCCCTTTCTCTCTGTGCACGCTGTTGTCTTGTTTGGTTGCTCTGATGTTGTGGAGTTGTTTACTAGAGAAAGTTTCGGCTCATCAGAAATACAAAGGATGTTATTTGAAAACATTCAGAATGGTAGTTAATCACAGACTGATTCTGGTGAAAATTATATAAACTGTTCTTCTTGCAGTTCCACCTCTGTTTTATGCTATCAATATGCTCTCAGTTTTGCTCTGAAGCCTTTAATTTTGCTTTGTTCTCTCAATTAAAGGCTCTATTTCAAGGCAGGACAGATTGATTCCTATGTATATTCATATTGTTATGAATTTATTTACTTTCATGGTCTGACAGACATTCTTATTGTGGTTTTTGTGTGGTTTTGAAGGGTATTGAATGAGTAGACATTCCTGGCACTTCCTAAATGGCACTTACTGGCACTTTAGACATGTAGGATGGTATTTTGTGGGGCTTCTTTCCCGATTTGAATATGATTTGTTTTGAGGCTTCCAGCAGCTCCGTGAAGTCCTCAGAACAGTGCCTGGCTGCCTTTGGTGGGTGACACTGCTGTGACTTTGCAGGTGTGAATATGGGCGCTTTGGCTCGAGTGCTGTCACCTCCTCTGAGGTGAATCAAGGAGGGGAGTTGCAACAGTGGGGACCAAGGCAAACATCAGTTTTGGGGGTCAAATCCTCTCTTAACTTTTGATAGGGCAGGAAATCCCATCACATCCAGTGACAGCCGGGTGCCTTTTTATTAGGAAATTCACCTTTTAAGTGGCTCTTGGAACAGACCGACCCACTGCAGGGAGAAGAGGGGATGTGGAAAGCCAGGTGTGCTTGTGCAAGCGTATCAGGAGCAGCGACGAGGGGATGTCCCCCTGCTCTGGGGTGGCTTTGTACTGCCCTTGCCTGGTTTTCTGTTGGGGCTGTTCCATCAGCAGCTTTTGGCAGCTCTGGACAAGGCTGTGCTCCCTCTGGGAAATGTGCTCCACATAGCAGGGTAATGGACGTGGTAGGAGTGCCCAGATTAGAAGGAGGGGAGCACCTGGGGACTGCAGCAGTGGGATAGAGTTCTGCCAGGAGAAGAAGCCATGGCCTGGATTTTTCATCTGGGGGATGGGGATAAGGTGACTGGTAACACTGGAGGTTTCAGGTTAGGCCTGCTCTTGTGATGGGTTCCAGCCGGGGCGAGGAAGGTGCAAGCTGGTCAGCCCTGTTCTGTGCCTTCCTGATGGAATGTGACAACACAGCAGGACAATGAACTTTCTGAGCCTCAAACTTGGCAGTGTTGAGGTGTTTCCCTTTCCTAGACCAGAGTTCGGGCCGTTCAGCTCTCTCATGCCACTGGTATTACCTAAGCATTTATCCAAGCCAGTTAACAGGTTAATGTTGCTCCGTTGTTTTCCATTTTGATGCTGTTTTGCAGATAATGAGTTGAATCAGCTCTGCTGGCAAGGTAGAGTTTCTGTGTCTGCAGAAGAAGCAATGCCATATGTTGCTGGATCTTTTTATGTGGTGGTAAACACACGTGAGTGGTGAAATCATCTGAGATGACCCCGCATGCCTTTGTTCACACAGTGCCCTTTAGGGAGGCGCCCACCTATTCCAACAGACGGCGGCGACCTCCGAGCACCTTGGCGGCCCCGCGGATCCTGCTGCGCTCCAACAGCGACAACAACCTCAACATCGCCAACTTCCCCGAGTGGTCGGCGTCCTCCTCGGCCTCTTCCCACCGCAGCCTTTCCCCTCACCTGCTCCAGCAGATGCAGAGCAACCCCAATGGGACCGTGAAGACCGTGGGCAGTTACACCCCGTCCTCCCGCAGCCGCTCGCCGTCCCTCAACAGGCTGGGAGATGATGCCAAGCGGCAGCAGCACAGGCACATCAGGTGACTTCCTGGCTGGTTGAGATGTCCCCAAAGTCCTGGGGCCACGTTTTCTGTGTTGGTGACATGCCTGCTTTGCACTCTGTAGGATGTGTAGGTGTTCCATCTCGGCCGGCGGTCTGTGTCCAAGGGTGAATCTGTGAATTGGAAGCAGCAGACAAAGCCAGGTGTTTGCTCGCAGGGCTCCAGCAGCCAGGCAGGCTTTGAAGTTCAGCAGAGCTCAGCAGTGGCTTTAGCACAGGGTTGGCACCTCCACATCAAGGTGCTATCTCTCAAACTCTTTTAATAGTTGAAACAATGATTGGATTTAATAGCAACCTGTTTCTGAGATATCAGTTGTGCCTGGACCTATGTTGGAACTGCTCACGGGTAATGGGAGAGAGAATGTTTGAGTCCTCTCTTCTGTAAGATGTTCTGAACCAAAGAGCAACACAGAGGGAATCACTGCAGGCTGGCCCAGAGCAAAGGAGGTTTCTTGAGGTGGTGGGGGTGGGTGTCATGGGCTTCCTCCATGTGCTGGAGGGTTTGCATTACCTATGGCTTGGCTGCCCTGCCCTTCCTCTTGAATTACAAATGTGATTTAGCAGGCACTCCACACAAATATCCTGCAGCCGTGTCCCACCGGAGAGCAAATCCCAACTCATTAGAGTGATGTATGTGGTTTAAGTAATAGAATAAAGCAGAGGACTGGGTCTGAGTTGTGGTCACAAATGGGGACTGCAGCTTTGAGAAGCCCCTGCCCTGCGAAGAGGCAACGAAAGCTTCACTTTAGGGGGACTCAGGAACTTCACGTGCCAAGTGTGCAAGGCATGGCGCTGATGGGGACAGCTAAAGCTTACATATTTTGACCAAACACATTTAACCCACCAGGCACTTAAAAGATTAGATTTTGTCTGTCTAGTGTCCTAAGATAAGAGAGAAATCTGCTGTTCAGGGTTGGAAGGGACCTGAGCATTGTTCAGAAACGCAGCTCTTGGTTTCTCTTTGTCATTTGTAGGTGTGCTGGATCTTCACTGGACTTTTCAAGTCAGTCAGACAAAATGTCATGTAGTTGACAGTGTCTCCTGTTACCCTGCACATTCTTCTCCTCTCCTTGGCCACGGGCACCCAGACTGGCAAGCTCTGGTTGTGATGGCCCAGTGCTGCTGGAGAGGGGACACAATGGTGCTCTGCAAAACACCCTTGGCTGAAGCGTAGGGAAGAGTGAAAGCAAATGGAAGGAACAGGAGGGGAATTTCTTCCACCAGTGGTTTCGTGGAGCAAAGCAAACTCTCCTTACTCCCTTGTATCCCACAGTATTGGCAAAAGCTCACTTGGGTATAATTTGGGTTGGCCCTTCCTCACAGAGCCCAGTATCAGCTTAAAACCAGTCTGTGAACTGGGTGAAGGGGTGGCATGAGGTGCTTTTCAGACAATGAGCTCTGCTGTTCCACTGGATTCCCCTGATGCCACCAGAGTGGGAGGTTTTACCTTGGAGTCAGTGATTATTTTAGCTGGAAGGGACAAAAAGAGCTTTTTCATCCATGTTCCTGGGACAACACACTTCAAATTCTTGAAGTATGATCACTCCTTGGTTGTGAGGGGTTACAGAAAATTCTTTGACTGAGCGAACATTTCTTTGCTTTCATTCAGCCACTTTCCTCTTCCCTTTTGGAGCATGAAACGATGGTGGAAAGCAATGCCTGAAGGTTGTGGAAATAAAATTCTGGTCTTTCTCTTAGTGCACCAGTATCACAGCTACAGAGTTTCCTCTGTACCATCAAAACTTGTTTCAGACAAGTCCAGAGTACATGCAGGTACTGAGAGGAGAGCTGGAGCCTCTCTAAATGTAAAGAGAACTGAAAGGATTTTATATAAGTTTTCCTGCAGGTCGTGCCTTGTCTTGCCACTGGCCCACTTTGCAGTGACGAGTGGTACCTTGTATGACCCTTTCCTCGCAGATTTGGCTTAGCTGGGTGACCACCTACTTACAGTCAAGCAAATGTGGGAATTGTGTACAACCAAATGTGGGAATTGTTGCTGTCTCTGCTTATTATTTGCAAATAAGAACATTCTCCACAAAGCTGTCGCTCCCCTCAGATGAAAAAGCCCTTTTTGGCATAGCAGCAGGTTGGGTTGTGGAGCAGAAGAAGCCAGAAGGGGTAGGATCATGGGGAAGGTCAGAGTTTGAGAAAGAGTTCGTGGGGTTTGTGTTGTGAAGATGTGCTGGAAGGGTTTCATGTGATCTTTGCAGCCTGTGCAGCCCAGATGTTTTATCTTCTCAAATGGAAAGAGGAGAGATTTAGATGAGATGCTGGGAAGGAATCCTTCCCTGGGAGGCCCTGGCCCAGGTTGGGCAGAGAAGCTGTGGCTGCCCCAGCCCTGGAGTGTCCAGGGAGAGGCTGGGCAGGGCTTGGAGCAGCCTGGGATAGCGGAAGGTGTCCCTGCCCGTGGTGGGAGGATTGCAGTGTCATGGTCTATAAGGTCCCTTCCATCCCAAACTGTTCCATGATTCTCATGAAGCTGCTGCTTTTCCTAGTGACCTGGTTGTGTTTGGGGTTGGAGAGGCAAAGGAATGGACACCCATCCCATGGAATTTGTCCCACAAGGATTAGTGAATGAGGTGCCAACACAACCTCAGCCAGGGCTGAGCTACCGAGGATGGTCACCTTCTTCTGGGAGAGAGGGGAAACATCTCCACACATCTGAATTCTCTGCACCTTTCTCCTGCTTGCTGGGTTGGAGCCCAGGCTGGGGAAAAGGAGGGAGATGAAAGGTCTTTCCATTAAAAGGTGCTCTACCCCCCCACTCCACCCCGTTGCAGCAGCGATTCCCAGCAGTGAGCCCGTTGCATGGGAAGTTGTGCATTCATTGTGTGGGTTAAATGTGCCATTTCCCTTTTCTCCTGCAGTCAGACAGAAAATGAATGTATCTGCTGTGGTAGCAGCTGAAGTAGGTGCTGGGAGATAACATCGCCAAGAGCTGCCACCAGACGAGGCAGAAACACAACTTGGTGCGAGTGGAAATGGGATGTGTAGCAACAGTTTATAGATCTGGAATTTTTTTTTTGGTGCTGACTGTTCCTTCCCTTCCAAGCGGAAAGGAACAGAGCAAAAGAAGCGAAACCCGAACGTCATCCTTGCCGGTCTTTCTTGAAACAACTGCGAGCGCTGGCGGAGGTTTGTGCTGCAAACCCCTGCTCAGCCCCGCAGCTGGAGTTCTGTTGCACACTCAGGATCAGCGTTAGCAGCTCTTCACAGGGACAGAAGAACTGAAGGGGTTGCGAAGGGGATGCTCTTCAAAAGGTGAAGAAGTTCCCGCAGGAAAACGGAAGGGTTCCTGATGTGAAAGATACACTCTCTTTGGGTTCTTCTCGGACAGCTTCTTCTGTACCTGCTGACTTTTTGACTCCTGTTTTGGTAGGAGATTGGTTAAAAAAAATGAAAAATAGGTGAAAACCCAGCAAAGTCCTTGGATTTCATTTTGCTTAAAGCAGTTTGAGTTATTTTCTTACAAGAAAACAAAACAGAGTGCTACAATGCTGGATCACTATTAAATCATCCTCCTTTTGGTATCCCAGCTTTCCCCTATAAATCCTTATTAACACTCTTTCTTGTAAATATTTCCTGATTTTAGACTTTCTGTCTAGGACCTCAAGTTTTAATGCCTTTCTTTTTTGAGCTGAATAGTAGTGCAGTGCAAGTTTGTTGTGACAATTCCTGTAGATTTTCTACCCTCTTTAATACTTCCCTGTTTCTCTTTTCATAAATCTTTGACAGCTCACTTGTTTTTCCAGAGGTTTGGTGTTGGTATTTATGCGTTTTTCCTCACCTTTTAATACTTTCTTTATGCACCGTGTGTTGGTTGCTGAGCTGTGGCTTGTTATGAAGTCACTGAGTGCCACCAAGAAGCAACGATATTTTGGAGAACGTTTGCCATAAGCCCCACGCTTTGTGCAGATCCAAATTTACCTCCAGGCCTTGGAGTGATGAAGTAACTTTGTTATTCAGCCCATTTAGTTAATAATTCAGTCGTCTCCCTTGTTCACTCCACATTGCAGAGAGCTCCCTTCCCAACAATTACTGTTAATAACGACGTGTGAAGGTCCTTCTGACAAACCGAGTTCCTGGTAATGTACGACTTCCACATAAATTTTAATTTCAAGAGGCCCTGTGAATTTGCAAGGCTAACATGCGGGAAAAACGAAAACCTTTATTGTTGTGTATTTTCCAGGCCACTGTGATCAGGTGAATATTGATCTGGAAAGGTTTCACCCATTAAAATCCTCTGTTTTGGGGTGAAAAACATGTCTTTTTTTTTTTTCTCCTCACTGGAAGACACACCTGTCATTCCCTGCTGAATACAATCCCTCTAATGAGGAGGTAAATGATTAATGATGAAGTCCCCCGTTTTTAAGCCAGCTGCTGATGCTGTTCCCTTTGCTTCCCCAGCACCATTTACAGCCCCGGAGCCCCCAAGGATGCCCTGCCTGCCCTGGACTATCAGGGGCCCAAGAGGAAGCTTTACAGCGCCGTTCCTGGCAGACTTTTCGTGGTCGTCAAGCCATACCAGCCCCAAGGGGAGGGGGAAATCCACCTGCACAAGGGAGACAGAGTCAAAGGTGAGTGCCTCTCCACTTCTGAATTGACAGTTTTCTTCAAGAGGGAAATTTTATATCACAGTTCTGGTTTAGGTGGGGAAAAGAGGCTGTTTTGTAGAAGGGCTTTTGTGCTTTAGTTTCTTTTCAGGGTATTTTGCTCCTAGCTCTGTTTTGGAACCCAGGAATACTTTGCTCTGGTTTGAACTTCCAAACAGTGCTGCAAACCCCAAGTTGGTGCAGGGATGGCAGCGTTGTCCATCACCCAGAGCACATCTTTGCTCCTCCAGTCATCCCAGGGTGCCCACTGGGCTGGAAGCTGTCCAAAGAGGAAAAACTTTGGAGCTGAAATAAGAACCAAGTACTCGTGATAAGCAGCTGAATTATTTTCTCTGGTGAATTTTGTTCTGAAATGCAGCACTGGCAGAGGGAGGGAACTGGGTGGCCCTTAAAGACCCTTCTGAACCAATCTGTGACTGGGCAAAACATGCCATAACACATCTGGAGATGTCTCCATCTCTTGACCCTTTCCTGGGTCTTCTGGTGACCAAAAGTCTGAGTCAACTCAACTCTTCTTGTTAATTTGACAATGGAATTGCTTTAAAAATGACTTTAAAAGCTTGGCAGGGTGAGGCCAAGTGTCACATCCAGGAACTTCTGATTCAGGAATCAGCATGTGGTTCTTGGGTGTCTCTTTAATGCCCTAAATGAAGCATTTGGAAAATGAGGGGAAACTATACAGTGGAAATGTATAGGAAGGTGGGAAAACTCTTCCTTAGCTTCTTTCTTCCTGGAAGGGCATTCTGCTCTTTCTTGAGCTTGTGAAGTGGGGACAGGAATGTGGTGCTTTCCTGGAGGTGGTGCAGATCAGGGCAACTCTGCTTCAAGCCCCTTCTCCAAGGAACAGTGTGTTGGTGAAGCAGAAAATGTCCCCTCGTGAGACTTGGCCTGAGTGGGTTGGGGGAATATTGTGTGGAAGGGAGCGTGGTGGTGGTGCTTGTTTGGTGGGCTGAAATCAAGGGCAGCCCCTGGTACCGGTCTGAGGGCAGGAGGTACAGCCAGACCCAGCTGAGAAGGTGGGTGAGGGTTTGCAGGACTCACCTGGCTCAGGTGAGGTGTGAGGCAGTCCAGGTCAAACCTAGTCATGGAATAGAAAGGACCTTTTCTGTTCAAGGAATGCGAATCAAATAACAGTTATGGAAATCAAACAAAAGGGAATAAATTCAGTGTCCTAAATAAAAGTGTTAAGCAGCTGCAGATTTTCTTGCAGTGGAAACTATTTATCTCACAAAGGAAAACTTCTAACACTCCTCCCTTGAGCCTGCAAACAGTAGTTGGGAAAAAAATTGGGAGCCATTAGAAGGTATTTTTGCATATTTATTTTTGGATGTACTGCTGGTGAAGCGTTTGTGGTTTAATAGTTTTTGTTAGCTCGGAAGGTGTGGGACAGAACTCTGAAGAACACTGCATTTAAAGATAAAACACATGGAAGGTTCATTTTAAATGCAAGGAGGAAGGCTAAACTGAGGAGAGTTTGTAGGGCTGAAAAGGTAATTTTGCTCTTCTCAAGGCTGTACCCTGCTCAGGTAGGAAGCAGTGGTTATAGTTCCCCGATTAATGGGCGTTATCTAGGCTGGAGTCAAGCAGAAGGCAAGCTCTGAGGTTGTGGAATTGCTTGCAAACGCCAAGTATCAAATTTGACAACTTTGCAAGTGTAGGAACCAGCTTTGAGAATAAATGCAAGAGAAGTAACTTCCCAAAAGCCTTCAGGTGTCAAAAGAATGGGTATGATCTAGAGGAAGGTGAAGCCACACCATGAGTAAGTGTCAGGCAACAAATGAAAGGCAGAGGAGGTGGGTTTGTGCCTCTACAGAAGAGCCCTGGCTCTTGGGCTAAAATGGGAAGGGCCTTGGGTCTGCTCCGAGGAGTTCTCACTGGAAGGGTGGAGAAACAGAACAGCTGAAAAGATTCCTCTTGGTCAGTGGCATGACAATGAAAATGAATTAAAAAAAAAGTAGCATATGGTAGGAAACAAAAGATGGGGAAAAATGAGACTTAAACACACTCTGGAACTCTTTGGTTATTCATAACCTCAAAAAATTTGATAATAGAGGGGAAAATTGCAGGCACCTAAAAAGGATGAATTTTCAGGGTTCGTGGGTGGTAGGAAATAACCTTTGAGTGTTGACAGAGATCTGGGAAGTGGCAAAAGACAAAGACTGGGTGTTGTTGAGCCCCGTCATCGGTTCCTTGGGGGATGTTGTACGGTGTCCAAGTGACCTGTTGGAGTTCAAGGTGTGGGAATAGTTCTGTTTGTGTAGAGGGGGTAAGGCCAACACAGATTCTTCTCATCAGAAGGAGACAACAGACACTCGAGGCAGTTGTTCAGGGAGACAAAGAGGAAACACAGCAGCAGGTTGCTGGCCATGCTGAATTTTTGAGTCATTCATCATCTGGCTGCTGATTTACCTGGAGATTTGAGACCATCATGTGCAAAAGTATCCCAAGAATAAGGAATTTAAATTATAATGAGGAGTTTAATATTTTTAAGAAGTTAATTTGGGACCCTTTGGTTCCAAGCTGTTATGACAGTAATTGGAAAACATTGCAAGAAGAAATAGGTGCACCTTTCAGATTTTCTTACCCTGGTGTGATCTAAGTGTGGGGGCACTAAGTAGTGGATAACAAAATGCTGAAATGCAAAATGAGATTGTGGCTGGGTTTTTGTATTGCTGGGGGAAATGGAAGCATTAAAAATATAAGCTATAAACTAAAAGCTATAAACTAATTATTGCTGTTAGCAAAAGGGGGATGTGCCCATCCAACATCAAATCACCCCTCTAGGGATTATTTTTTCAGCTTCAAGAATATGATTTGCAGTTAGAATTCAAATCTGGTAGAGGTCTGGCTCTTCCAGGTGTGTTTGTTTTAAATCATTTCAGAGGACTTGGCTGCAGGGAAGTCTCGTGAGGTTTCTGTGGACGTCAGTCTGCTTCTAGGGGCAGTTTGGGGAAAGCGCAAGTGTACACAGGGTTGTCAGTGCTATTCCTTGGGATCAAAGCTTGTGAACCACCCTTTGAGGCTGTTCACATGGCAGGGCTGGCACACCCTGTGACACTCCCGGTGCTATCAAAGGCAAAACGTCCAGAACAAGAGCAAATCCTATTTTGTGTTGCCATGTCAGTAGCCCCTCGGTTGCTGCAAAAAAATATGTCAGAATGAACACAGCAAGGTCGTGTAGAGAACAAAGAGGCCAGGTGAAAAGACAGTGGTGCTTTAAAAAAGTGTCAGTTGTGTAAGAGCATTGAAGAAGCTGCTCCAACTTGGTATTTGTGCCACAAATCCAGGTCCAGGTAAACCTGGATTCCCGTCCCTGTTTCAGTAAAACTGGGATTATTTATAGAGAAGCAGTGTAGTGACAGGACGAGGGGGAGTGGCTTCAAACTGGAAGGTGGCAGATTTAGACTAGATTTTAGGAAGAAATTCTCCCCTGGGAGAGTGGGCAGGCCCTGGCACAGGTTGGGCAGAGAAGCTGTGGCTGCCCCATCCCTGGGAGTGTCCCAGGCCAGGCTGGACGTGGCTTGGAGCCACCTGGGCTGGTGGAAGGTGTCCCTGCCCATGGCAGGAGGTGGGACTGGGCGATCTTGAAGGTCCCTTCCCACCCAAACCATTCCATGGTGCTATGATTTTGACAAAATTCCTCAATGAGATGTGCCGGACCCCCTCTCCACCACCCAGAAGCACAGGCAGCACAACTCCTACTGCTCAGTGCTTCTCAGGTGCTCTGTGAGTGCCACAACTGGCTGGCAGGAGGTCCTGCTTTTTTCTCTTTCTGAGCAGAAATTGCACTTGGCACTGGATGTATTTACTGACTCTTAGAGACTTTCTTAGCCAGACCATGAAAGAGTCAGCTGATGCCTGTTGGGGGCTTAGGAACTTGCTGTGTGCAGTCCTTGGAGGAAATCAAAGAGCATTAACCTCCGTGGAACTCAGTTGTTCCTCACTTGGGAAACACCTTTCCCTTACATCTGAAAACCAAGAGCTCTGTCTTAGCCCCTCCACAAAACACTGCTGCCCAAGGAGTGCCTTTGGGGGTCGTTTTGGGGAATTCAGACGTGTTTTGGCACTTGCTGTGGATTCTGCCCCCTGGTCAGGGTGACCCTGGGGAGACACTCATCACGTGGACATCCCGTGAGGCTGATCACAGTCAAGATGCAGCAAGGCATTTATTGCAGGGATAAAAAACCAGGACTTATCAGAGAAAGGGATTAGTTGGGAAATGTTTCTATGGATTTTCTTTTTTAACTTGGTGGAATTAGAAGGGTCACGAAGAGAGGGATGAATTCCTAAACTCTCGATGAGAAGTGTTTTCATCAGATGGAGAGGAAGCTGAGGTGGGTTTTTTTTTCCTTTCTAAAAGCAGTAGAAGTGCATGAGTGACAATGCTTCCCAGTATGTGATACAAGGAAGCTGCTCAGAGAAATCTGTGAACGGGCAAGGTTCAAAGAAAATGTAAACTAAACAAAATGGTCTTGTTTTAATAGGATATTACGTAGCCTGTACAAAAATACCTGCTTTATTTTTAGTTGTTAGTCATACACACTGACATCATTTGTGTCTCTACTCATGAAAGAAGAGCCATGGCTGTTGCAAGGATAAATCTGATATCTTTGTTTGCACCAGAACTCTCCTAATCTTGTTTTCCCATTAATGAAAAGTGAGTTTTATTCCTCACTGAAACACTTTTCATTTATTCTGTTTCTTTCTTTCTTCTGTATGTAAAAGCCCATAGCAATAAATCTGCCCCACTCCAAATGCACACACATACATGAATTTGAATCAGCTTTTGCACTCCTAAATTGAATTCTTCCTCTGAAAATCAAGTGGTGTCTTGTATAACAAAACTCAGAGGTGTGAAAACAATGACGTGCTCCAAAGTTCTCTGCGAGCAAAGAATCAGCAGTTCTCTTTGGGGTGAGGATAAAGCAATAGAGAAGTGTCTGTGCATCCTTGAGAGGCTCACCTGGCATTCAAACCTGCACACCTGGCTGGGAAGGTCACAGGTCTGAGTTCCAGGTGCCACCCAACGTGGTGCAGTCTCTGGTCACCTGAAAACAAAACAGCCAAAATGTGTTAGATTAGAACCTGCCTGAAATGTGTATGAATTACCCTTCAGTGACCTGGAGAGGAGAAGCCTGCATGGCTGCCTGGTTCAGATACCTGGAGAGCTTTTGGGGTCTCACCCTGCTCACAGCTTTGTTTTTCACAGAATCCCCAAGTGGTTTGAGTTGGAGGGGACCTTAAAGAACCTTAGTTCCACCTCTCTGCCACGGGCAGGGAACCTTCCACTCTCCCAGGCTGCTCCAAGCCCTGTCCAACCCACTCTTGGACACTTCCAGGGTCCCCTTCCAACCCAAACCTTTCTCTGAATCTGGGATATGACATCCCCTCTCTCATGTTAGCTCCTTTTGGTCACTGAGGGCTGCAGTGAGGTGTCCCCAGACCCTTCTTTTCTCCAGGCTGATCTCCCCCAGCTCTCTCAGTGGCCACAGCAGAGCTGCTCCAGCCCTCTGGGCATCTTTGTGGCCTCTGCTGCACCTGCCCCGACAGGTTCCTGTCTTCCTTGTGCTGAGGACTCCAGAGCTGGACACAGCAACCCCTGGTGGGGTCTTTGGGAGCAGAGCAGAGGGGCACTCCCCTCCCTCGACCTGCCTACAGTAGAGTTTGTCCATGGGTGGCTTCCAGCTGTCAGTTCTTGCTTCCTGCCCTGATGTTGCCACCTCCTGTCTTTCCCTCGGGAGGCAAACAGAATCCAGGCTGGTTCTGGGAAGTGCTCAGTTTCTTTGGGTCTTACTGTTGTGAAACAACTTTCCTAGTGCCGAGTGTCTTGAAAAACGAGGAGTTATTTCAGTATCCCAAATAAACTCTGAGTCCTGTGAGCTGCCTCCTGTGCAGCACAGCCTGCACGTCAGAGGAGAGTTGGGCCCTGCCAAGATGTGCCCTCAGCTCCATTCTGCAGGGTCAGAGGGGCAGCAGTAATTCAGGAG
This sequence comes from Formicarius rufipectus, assembly GCA_013399695.1. Taxonomy (NCBI): domain Eukaryota; kingdom Metazoa; phylum Chordata; class Aves; order Passeriformes; family Formicariidae; genus Formicarius; species Formicarius rufipectus. The sequence goes on along the minus strand of VXAU01002658.1, from coordinate 189,256 downwards.
CAGTGATTCAGGCATCTGTTCTGGGCAGGAAGTCAGTGGCTCTCAACATTAGAAATAGTGACCCCTGTGACACTGCCTTTGCTTCAGCGTGATCTCAGCCGGTAGGGCAATCCAAATATATCACTAACATTTCCATTTCTTGTGAGATCTGCTTGTAAGTCATGTTGAAAAAGAAAGATTATGAAGCCCCTGCTGTGTTTGAAGCTATTGCCAACAGGCAGTGCTTGTGGGCAGGAAGGAAGTTGTTCTCCCGAGGTTTTGCACTTGTTAGATTAGTAAATAAAACACTGGAGAAGGGGAAGAGCCTCAGAAATGCTGTTTTGTTTCTCCAAGGGCATTTTGTAGCTTGTGTGGATAAGCGTGGCAGCAAAATTTAACCTAAGCTGTTTGCATAAGTATTGTTTTGCTGCTCTTTCACGTGAGGGATGGAATGAACGTGACATGGAATATTAATCTTACCCAGATTCATGGGGCTGGTTTCTTCCTGACTCTCTCCTTGCTGGCTTGGTTTGATAAAATATGAATCATCACAGAGAACCTCTTAACTCCTTTCTTCAAGTTTGCCTGTACCTGAGGAGCAGCAGAGCTGTGCTGGCCAGGAGGTGGAACAAAGACAGCTCTGCCCCTGCTGCAGCAGGAGAGCTCACTGTGCTCTCAGGGCTCCCAGGGGGTGAGTGGGGGGTGAAAGCATCCACAAATCCCTACTGCCTCACTCCTGCTACTCCAGGCCGGCCTTCCTGGAGGGGCCTGAAGTATTCAGGAGAGTGCCAGGAGCTGTGAATGGGCTGTGAGTGCACCAACACAGTCCAACCCAACAGCACAGGCTCTGCATCGAAGCTGGTGTGGGACGTCCACTCAGTTAATTCTCTCTGCTCTGCATTCCCCTGGTCTGAAGTTTGGGCATCACTGTGGACAAGAGCCAACTTGACTCTGCCTGCACCTTCCCCAGCAGAGATGGTGATCAGTGTTACAGACACTGACTTTTGCAGTGCTTGATTTGAATTTCTGACCACCTTTCGAATCGGTGCGGAGAATTTGATCTTATCCTCTTTTCCTCTCTCCGTCACTTCCTCCAAACTATTCAACAGACACCTAAATAACAGGGAAAAGACAATATTCATAGGAAGTGGTTGGTGAGGATAAAAAAAGAGGAAAAAACCCCAACAAACCCGTAAGGTCAAATGTTGACCAGCACAACTCAGTCCTTTTCCAGCTGAGCCCAATGCCCTCGGATGCAGAGGATTCTGTGCAGCATTTGTGGCTGGTGCTGCAGGGAGTGGTTGCTCTACTGCAGTCACTGCCATCTTCTCATCCCAAGGGCCTTTTCCTGAGTGTTGCTTGTTTGCCATGTTCCTTCCTGGAGAAACTCGAGGTGATAAAAGAGGGTTTTAGGTCAGGGTTGAGTGTGACACTGCCCGGGACCACAGTGGTTGGGGCTGGGATGGGCAGTGAGCTCAGGGTGTGGCAGTGGGAGCACTCGGATGATCCCAGGCTCAATTGCAGGTAGGCATGGCAGCTTTGCAGCCAAATCCCTGGAATTACAGAAAGGCAAACTCCCTGAAGTCCCACGTGCATCACACTTGTGCTTTGGAGGCAAAACTGGAAGTGAAATTGGAAGTTTCAAACGTGAGGAGTGTTTTCTGCCCGTGTTGTTTCCTTGGTTTAGTTTGTCTGGGAGGTCCCATAACCCAAGCAAAAATAGGTCAGACGTTGAGTTTTTGTTTAGATTGCTGTATTTAATACATTTATTGATTTATTCTATAGTTAGTGAATTTCTGTACTTAGGAAATCCAGGGTCAGGAACGTGCACCTTTAAGTTGTAATTACTTTTGGGTTTGTCCTAAGCAAAGTTGTTTTTACCAATGAAATAGGTGTTCCTTCATAGATTCTGTCATTTGGAAGCTCTCCCTCCAAAGCCAAATAATTCTGAAAATTAACATCAAACAGCAGATATTTCAACAAGAGGAAAGCCTAAATTAGAATATTAAGTATTTCTGAGAGAAAGAAGTTAGGTTTCTCCCCACTGAAAAGTAAATTCTTCTTTATTTTGGAAAAGCAAATCCAGAAGGTTGTTACGTCAAGGCCCAAAACCAGAGCTCAGATTTGCACTGCACCTTGCTTAGCTAAAATTCAGGTGGAAAGCCTTTGTATTTCAGTAGGTAAATGGCATTTGTTATGAATAGCACAAGAGTGGGATGAAGGTAAATACCATTTCATGTGCAGTTTAATGGAGGAACACTTGACTGTCATTCTGGCTGTTTTTCCTTCTTTTCTCCTGGTTGTAGAAAATTTTTTTTTGTTTGTTTTTGTGTTTTGTTTGTTTTGTTTTTGTTTGGTTTTGGTTTTTTTTGTGGGTTTTTGTTTATTTTTTTTTTCCCCAGGACACGATCTCTCATTCCCAATTCATATAATTATGTATTTTCTCAGTAAAGAATAATGCAGTTGATAGGAGAACCAGAACTTGATTTACATGATACAAAAGACATTTCAGGTTCCTCCTATAACAACTGCAAACCACGGGGCCTGCATTTGGCTGTAAAGTTAATGAACATTTTTGCAAGTAAGGCTGCCTGAAATAATCCACTGACTCTAAATTCTAAGGAATTCAGAAAAAGCAGTCCCCAGAATGTCATGGGTAAAACCACCCTAGAGTGTGGCATAACAAAAGCAGCAAAATGTGGCATTTAACTTACACGTTGCATTGATTAAGGTGATCTTACAGTAGTAAACTGAGCAATTAAGCTGTTTGATATTCTCATTTTATATTAATATTAGTCGCAGTATGTATATTACCAATAGGCTTACAAAACTTGCAAGAGACAAAACATTCTGTGCTCTACTCTGTAATTTTACAATGTATGGTATTGTAAAAGGTTGGATGTGTCTCATTTTCTCTTGCTTTTCTCTAGACTTTGGCAAAGCAGAATCTGGCTGATTTTCAGTATAATACTTTAAAGTGTAATGACACTAAATGAAGAGGTGCTGCTTGGCACCTGCCTATCCACGTTTTCCTGCTCTTTTGTGCTGGTTGTCCACTTTTGATTTGCAGTTTTGTTCATAGAATTGAGCACAATTCTTCTTTTAAACCACACTTTGTTGTGGAAGGACACACCAGGATTCCTGATGTTACCAGAACCTTAATTCTCCTGTTAAAACATCATCTTCTGTTTGTAATTTATGTTGTGTATACAGAGACTGACCTGCTCTTGCCATAGCAACCACATCTTTTGCTTTTACTAAAAGAAAAGGAAAAACTGCTTGAAATGGTGAAGCTTAATTTATTAATTTTGGGACAGTTATCCTTTGATTACCATTGTTATGACCTTCAGGAGGGAAACTTGATTAGAAAATCTCTTGCTGGTAACGAGTTCTCTGTTCCAATGAGTCTCTGAAGCACTCTTGGGAGAGGGAGGGCAGAAATGGAGGTCTGATTTTCAAAAAGCATCCATGGCTACAAAAGCTAAATTACACTTTTGTTTATCCTTCAAGCTGCATTTGCCCACCTGCAGTAGGTGAAGTGTGGCCCGTTTTTAATAGATTTTATAGATTATTTTGGCTCTTGCTGCAGACTTTCATACTAATGGCAGCATGTGAGGTGTCTGAAGAAGATTTTGCAGGTGTTTTGGTGGTGCAGGACCATCTAGTTCCCAGCCTGGACTTGGAGTGATCCGAGCTTGTCCTCGCCCTCCCCAGCAGTTTGTCCCTGTCTCTGCTGTACCCCTGGATGTTCCTCTTCCACCTCCTGCAGTTCCTCCAGCCTTGCCCTTCTTGTCTTGCCCCCATAATGGTGTTTTGCCTTGCTGGCAAGTCCAAAGCCATTTGTTGGTAGATGTAGTTAGATCTGGCTTGTCTCAGAGTGGTGAGGGGTGGTTGCATTCCAGGCACACCTCAGCTCCCCTTCTGCCCCTTTTCCATGGATGTTACCTCTGCAGGCCAGGGCTACATGGATTTTTCCTTTGCTCTGGCTATTAGTAATGGCTAGTATTTAATATTTCATGCACTAATGGTCTAAATTGGGGCTGCTTCAGCTCTGGGGTAATCACCTTCCACTCCCAGACAGACTTAGAAAGCAAATTTCATCTCCTGCTTTGATTTGGATCAGCTGCTGCTCCCAAAAACTCATGGAATTGCTCCATGGGCATGGAATACCCGGCTTCCTCCTGACAGGGCATCTCTCCTTGGGAGATGGAAATGCCAATGTCACTTGGAGCATCCAAGCAGCAGATGGGAGAGATGGACCAAAGGCCACGTGAGGGCACTCTGCCTCTGTCTTTGGGGAGATTTCCCTCCACCCACCTTGCCAGTTCGGGGGGCAATCAGGGCTGAAATTTAGTGCTGAAAACTCCCCTCAAAACCAAAAAAGAGCTCATTCTGGCAGTAGGAATCTTCCACTGCCTGGCATTTCTTTTATTTCTCATGGCTGGAGTCCTACACTCTCTTTTATGACTTGAAGTTGAATCAATGTATGGTAGGATCCTACAATAGTTCTTATATATATATATATATATATATATATAGTTGTGTAAGTTTCCCTAGTTCCTTATGGCCTGCATAAGAAATGCATTTTTATGTGAACAGAGGTTACACTGTTAAAAAGGCACTGGAAGCTTCTGACTATCCCATCTATATTGGATATATCTTGGATGAGTGGTCAGGCTTCTGTTTTATGTAACACTGAATTATCAGATTGGCAATATGTGTTTGTGTGCACAGGTTTTAAACATTTTCAAGAACCACTGACATAAATTTTGCATTAGTTATACCCCATATAATATAATTTTAAATAAAAAATAAGTCACTACATATTTAGTATTTATTGACATTTATCTATTTGTTTTATTGACACAATTAAAGAACATGTGGTTTCTTCATTTTTGCTTGCATTGAAGTGTAGAGATGAAATACTGTTAAAAGAAGCAAAACAATATCTACACGTGTTAAGGAACCAAAACAATTGCTAAAATTTCTTTATTCAGCTTAATTTTCAGTGTGGAGTTGTCAGTGTCACCCAAGGGCAGTGCCCTCCCCTGTTATCCCACAGCTCCCTGGGAAGTTTGTTTCCTTGTATATGTCAGCAAAGGGTTTCATAAATTGCCTTTGGGACCCATCCGGGTGTAGGGTTTTTCCTTAATGGGTGTTTCCTGGGACTTAATATGTGCCTTTTATTGAGAGGGGTGTGTAAATGTGCATTTCATGAAATCTGTCTCTTGGAATACACTGCATTAAGAGGCCTAAGACTGACATATTTATAAACATCTTTCAGTCAAATATCTCTGTTAGTAGATGGCCGTGCTCTGTCAGTAATGCCACACATAGCTCAGGACTGCTCTGGTGGTAAAACATGGCTAAACATCGACTTTCAAATGCATCTTCAGAGGTCCTGATGTCTCAAGCCACATTTTTTACCTCCTCTTTACTATTACCATGACTTCTTTTTAACTTTTTGGGGGGACTGTGATTGATTTGCTTTCCATGTGGCTCTGCAATAGTGCAAACTGAGTTCAGAGTGAATGCCACTGAGTCCCAGCAGTCCCGCTGATGCAGAGTTCAATTGCAGCCAGGCAGGGACCAGGATTTTAAAGGCTGGCAAAAAGTGCTGCTGTTGGAGATGATCAAAGTGACTCTGAGCCTCTTCATACCTTGTGGGTGCCAAAATACCCTGCAGAGACCTTATCCCAGCTCCTGCAAACCTTCTGCACGTGCAGCAAAGCTGTGCCCGGGCTCATCAGCCTTGGCTTATCTGGCACTCATGGGCAGGGTCTGGGGAGCTCAGGGACCTCTCCACCCCCCAGTGTGTTGGGCAGAAGGGCTCTGAGGACCTGTGCTAAAAGCTAATGTGTTTTTGTTGGTAATATCACCTTGTATCAGTATTAATGTAGAGTTTTTAACATTACATTTATATCCTTCAATACAAACAATACATTTGTATTCTAATATGTAGTAAACATCCAGTGATTTCTAGGAACTACTATAATATTAATTTAAACCTAATCCTTAGCAAGTGTTCAGGATCCTTAAATCACCATAATTCACCTCCAATGGCTTATTAGTAAAAACATGCCTTACTGTTCTGCAGGCTTTTGTCACAATCCTTGTTGAGTGCTAGAATTAATATCAAGATAATTAGAACAACAGGGCAAACTTTTTCTCCTCTTGGTAAATGGTTCTCCTTCATATCGTCATCATCTTCTGTTGAGCAAAATCCCTGCAGTGTTTCCATGTGTGTGTCACCTGTGGGAGGCTCATGTGTTTGCTGGGTACTCAAGTCCCATTACTTGACCTACGTTGCAGATCTCCGGGGTGCCCACTAAATAAAAGAGCACGTTTCCTTAGGGGGCAGGAAAACCAGGAGATGGCAAAAGAAGTGTAATTAAAATCCATTTCAGTGCTGGTTCAGTTTTACAACTTCTGCTTCGTGTGAAGAGGCAAGGCAACGTTTTTGGGTTGTGGCATGACCATGCATTCACCCTTGACCAAGGCAGCAACGAGGGAACTGAAAATGGACAGAATTGTGTGAGGGACAGGGAAATTTGTCACAAAACCATATTTGGGAAGGGGTAACCAAAGCAGGCCGGGGAGGGGTTGCCTGTAAAGGTTGGGCTGTACAGGTTTGGGGGGACCAGAATTGGAGCTGTTGTGCCTTTACCACAGGGTTTCCATGGGATGTGTCACTTGTGGGGTGCTGTGTTTGTGCGAGCAGCAGGGTCTGACCCTCCCCGTGTGTCTCCGTGCAGTGGTGAGCGTGGGAGAAGGCGGATTCTGGGAAGGCAGTGCCCGCGGCCACACCGGCTGGTTCCCTGCAGACTGCGTCGAGGAGCTGCCCAGCAAGGCTGCAGAGAGCAAAGCAGGTAAGGACTGCAAAGGGGTGGGGATGGCACAGGTGAGGGATGCCACAAAGCACGAGATAAATGAGCTGCCCAGAGACAATTTGGTGTTTAAGCAGCAGAGGTGTTGATTGCAACGTTGGGCAATGAGGCGGTTCCACTGCACAAACTGCTTCAGAGTTTCAGTGAGAATCGAGGGAATTGATCCAGTTGGCATCCAAGATTATGGCATCTTAACGTACATATTCATGCAGTTGCATTATATGATTATCATATTCATAGGAGGTGGAGTTCAGGTGGGGCCTGGGGTGGAGCCTTCCAGAATCTACTCTTGGCACAGTTTTTAGGTGATCTGTCCACCCTTCAGCCTCACGCTGGGGGTCATCTTCTCATCTTCCTCACGCTGAACTTTTCTCCTTTCCTTGTCAGCTCACTCACGTGCTGAACTGTGCAAAACTCCTTGGCTCATGACCCCCTCCAATGCCCACCTTATCTATATTTATGCCCACCATGTCCTGTGGGACAGCACTCCCAGCTGTCACCCAAGGTTTTGGTCTAGTGAACAGAACAGAAGGAGCTCTCCACCAGATCCCAAGCAGAACAGTCAGTCTGCAACCCTCTAATGGGACAGGGCACTCCTGCCAACACAGTTAACTCTTTTTAGGCCTTGCTTTTGTTTCATGGGGATGGCAGAGGTGGTGAGGATGGCAGGGGTGTGGAGATGGCAGAGGAGAAGATGGAGAGGTGGTGGAGAGGGCAAAGATGGGGATGGCAGGGGTGGTAATGGCAGGGTTGGAGATGGCCAAGGGGGATGGCAGGGGTGGACGTGGCAAAGGTAGGGATGGCAGAGGTGGGGGGAATGGCAGGGGTAGGGATGGCAGGAGGGGAGATGGCAAAGGTAGGGATGGCAGAGGTGGTGGAGATGCAGGGTTGGACATGGCAGAGGTGGAGAGCACTGAGCTGCTGAGCTGAGAACCACAGGTGCCTCTGGCAATGGGGTTTTGCTGTCCGAGCATCTTTTGAGGGACCCTGTGGGAGGCTCGGGCAAGGCTCCCCCCCCAGAACTGGCTGCAGGCGTTTTGCAAAGGATTGTGCTGTGGTTTAGTTTCCTAACATGTGGCAATAAAATAACAGAAGGAAAGCTGGCCACCCATCTCCCAGTCTGAGGCACTCGTGGAATGCGTTTAGCTCGGGTTCACAGCAATAAAGATGCCTCTGTTGAGCTTTTCCTGAATTTTAGAGGAGGCACCCATGAGGGGATGTCCCATGTACAGCCTTGCTGGTGACAAACCCTCCTGCATTGCCACAAGTGACTTCAAGCCAGGAGTCTTTGCAGCTCTGGTATAATAAAAGGAATGTACATTAAAGCATACTATTTTAAGAATTACCTCCTATCTCATAATTTCTTTGCTTTTAAGAAGTAAGATGTGAGGACATCCTCTCTAATTAAAAGCTCAATATAATTGGCTCTGGGAATATAATTAATGTTCTCCAGGAGTGGATGCAGCTTTAAATCAGCTATTGATGTTGTTTAGATCTCTGTTGTATTGATTAAGAACTTTTGCCATTGCACAGATGATACACTAACATTTATGCATCGTATCATTCATTGACAAATGGGGGGTTTATGCATGTCATTATAAACTGCAAGGTATAATTTTCTTTTTTTATATAGTGTAAATCTGATAGAATGGAATATAATGTACTGGTCAAAATAATAGTTCCAGAGTAGTAAAGATCTGGAAATATTTGTAATGTCTGATAGGTATTTTAATTTCATTGTTTTTCATGGAAACCGTGGTAAGATGGAATATGAGTTTGAGGGATGAGCAGAAGAGGAGGTAAAAGGTTAGCTTTTGCAATATGAACACTTGAAAATAGTGAGGGAGCAGGACACCAGGAACAGCGCTCTAGGTAACTAAACACGGTGTGAGAAGGTTGTGCTGCCATTTCTAGTGCCCTTTTGAGAGAAGAAGAGGAGGAGGCACAAGCCAGATGTGCTGTTTGGAGAGAATGGATTTGGGCTCTGAGTGCAGAGGGGGAACAGTTGTGTGGCTCTTCAAAGGGCTTGAGAACAAGTCAGAATATAGAGGTGGAGGTATATTAACCAGGAGGAGGATTGGGGCAGTGCACTTTTGAAAACAAGCTGTAAAAAGGGGACAACAAGCTGCAATGTCAGTGTGATTTCATGAGTTGGAGCCCCGTGAATTTGAGTGCAGGGTGAGCTGGTGAAGAGCCACCCGTGAGCTGTTCTGAAGGCCCTTCAGTAAATTATTGTGGCCACTTGGTGGGAAGACCTCAGAAAGATGTGGTTTGTGTAAGTCAGTCCTCACCAACACCTTTCTTGAGCCTGTCGTGGCAGCTCTGCATTCCATTGGAGCTGTGCGTTTGTCTCCAAAGCTGAAGAAAATTCTAGGGAGGGCATTAAATGACATGCTAAAAGCTGCATTTTGTTAGTGGTTTTGAAGAGAAAGTACCCCCACCTGTTTGTCACAAATCCCTAGAGATCTTTCTGAGAAATATCCCAGGGAGAAATTCAGTCTGTGACACCATTGCTTTAGCACGTGGCTTTTCCAAGCAAAAATTTCTTTGATATCTTAAAGGATAACAAGAATTAGGAAAAGAATTGTCACACGAATGACAAAAGGATTACCAAAGCTGGGAGCAATAAGATAATAGGAACAGAAGCATCCTACAAATTTTCTGACCTGAAATTCTGAAAACTTATGCCACATGTCTGGAGTAATTTATTGCTATTTGATGCTTCCTGGTTGTTTGCTTACAGTAGAGTGGTAATAGTAACATTGAAGGATTTAAATACACCCTCCTCTTACTCTAAAAGAGATGAAAATGTACTTAAATCGTCTATTTATTATATAATTATTTTATCTTATTTTTATTATTATAATTATATACATTATATAATTATGTATATATTGTAGACATGTTATATATAATATACAGTGCCCAAAAGGTCACTGTGACCTTGTGCACGCTCGTGTTTTGCTGGGCTGTGTCCCAAAGGGCCCTGCACCCAGGCTGAGGTTCATCTCTGCTGGGGTGGAGGTTGGAGCTGGGCCCAGGAAATGTGTGAAATGCACAGTATGTGCCACGTTCTGATTGAAATCTGGGGTGAAAGCAGCTGATGGTGGGATTGCTCCGTGCAGTTTCTGCATCCCCTTTGCGCAGGAGACAATGGGAATGAAAGAGGGAAGCTTGACAAGCAAAAATCAGGCAGTTCTCCCTCAGAGTGCAAATGCAGAAGTAATTTAGAAGCATGTGTTAAGCACGGTGAAATGATTAGAAATTAAATGAGGTCTGCTGGGATGGCTGAAAGAACATCAGCTGAGAAACATCACACACTTGTGCCAGTTGCAAGAATTTGCATCGTGGGCTTTGCAAAAGCAGCACAACTTGTGATGGTAATGATTGAGAAAGGAGCTCGTTTCAATGTGGAGGAAATGAGGCTCAAGCTCAGCCTTTTTCAGAGCAGTGCCATGCTGAGAGTTCTTTTCCTAAATGGGATTTAGGAACGTTCCTTCAAGCAGCTTCCCTTTGCTATTAAGCTGGAACAATTGTGTTTAATAGCAGCTTGTCATGTGCACGGCATGAATGAGAGAGAGAGAGGAATAGTTCTTGGAGGAAAACAAGCCACAATTAAACACTCCATGCCCAGTAAAAGTGGTGGGCAGGTGTTTTGTGCTGCACTTCCAAGAAAAGTTCAGTTTTTAGGGTACTTCTCTGCCACCCCAGCTGCTGCCTGGGAGTGGGCAGTGCAGAACAGCACCTGGCTCTTGTGCTCTCTCCAAAGGTACCCCATGAGCTTGGCAGGGCCTCTTTTCCCAAAAAAAGAGTCATATTGACTGGCATTAATTCTCCTTCCCTTCTTTAGATCTTCATTATTTGAGACCTGTAGGAATTATTCTGGTGTTTTGCTAGGATGGATGCCAGGCTTGGGGGCTTCTCATCATCCAGGTTGTCTCCTGTGCCCTTTGGTGGCACCAGCACAGGACCTGCTGCCTCCCAGCTGAGGTCTGAACGAGTGCCCTTGGCATTTTGAGCTCTAGTGGGAAAAGAACAGCAAGGAAGAAAATTATCCTTGTGGTCTGCGAAATTCTTCTGGCCGCTTTTAGAAAATCCTTACACACACAAACCCTTTGTACTCTCCCATTTTAAGAAGTGTTTTTAACCTTGTCCAGAGCTATTCTTGGAGTCAGGGTGTTCCTTCAGATGAGACTGGGACAACATCTTGCTTTTTCCCTGCACAGACATTACATATTTACTCATTGCTGTGTAATTCAGTGATGAGCCAATTCCATTCTTAAATGTCTTTGTATTCCTGTGTTTAAATATACTTTTTTTTTTCTAAATTTTTTTGGATAACCTGAAAACAAAAGTTTCTCCTGCTTAAATTTAGATGTTTCCCTTTGCTTTTGCTGCCTCCTGGGGTGTTACCCCAACCTGAGGGACATGCTACCAAAATACTTCTTTCTAGACTTGTGATGTTCTGCCCCGTGTCCCTCAGAATTCAGAGCTGTAGTTTTTCTGATTGCTCCCACTGAGGTCAGACACTCATCCTGGAGCTGCAAGTCACCTTTAACTACAATCTGCCTCTTCCCTTTATTATTCCTTCCTCCCTAACGTGCCTGGAGAGCTCTTGGATTTTACAAGCCATGCTGAAATGAAGGCAGTGTCTGGGCAATCCTTGCTGTCTTCTAACTCTTCTCAGTGCACCTTTCCTTGAACTCCAGCCTCGGTTTTAATATTGCCCCAGGATGACTTTTCCGTGGCCCTGGGATACCCCTCTTGAGTATCTGTAGGAGCCCTGGGATGTATTTCTGCATCTTAGCTGGGCACGGGGCTGGAGTGAGCATTAGCAGAGGGTGGAGAGCTCCTTTCCCCACGGAAGGGGACCCCGTGTCAGAGCAGAAGAGGCGAGGATGCCACTGTGGATGCTCCCACGCTGACCTCTAGTGTCACTGGTGCTCCCAGCAGCCGCTCAACTTTGGGGCTCTCTTCCCAAAAAACACAATCACGGGGTCACTCAGGTTGGGAAAGACCTCTGAACCGTGGGGTCCAACCTCGGCGTGACCACCCCCTGTCCACCCATGACCATCCCCACGTCCAGCCCTCTACTCGCACACAGCGCGTGTGTTCCAACACTTGGTGTCTCTCTCTGCTGAGTTTGCAGCAGCTTGAGAACACAGATTATCCACTGGCAGCACAGTTCCTCTGCCCATTTCCTTTCACGTGTGTTACACGGAGAAATTGCAGCTTCCCTGGTCTTTTTTTCCTTTCCATCCAGCAGTGAAAAAACCGCTTTATGCTGGAAGGAAACTAAAAAAAGCAATGCAAAGCCAAGCCACGAGCCCCAGCTGCCACAGGAGCTCGGCGCAGTGACATCCAGCTGGTTCTGACAACCCTCAGTGGCTGGGGATGTAAATCAACCCCCTCTTTTTGCGTCTCAAGTGATGGAAAGCAAAAAAATGACCCTGGGCAAGTTTGTGCCTCAGCTTTGCTGAGCACGGGCTGTGTGTTCTCAGCAATGCCAGCCTGGAATGCCTCGGGGGCAGGGGGGCCCTGGGCTCCAGCCACCCTCCTGCTGGGCACGGATGCTGTGCCCCCAAAACCCTCCAGCATTGCCCTCTGCCTGAGGGGCAGCAGAGGTTTCCTGCTGTCCTGGGAGTGTTTGCTGGGAACGCTTTGGAACTCTGAGCCAGCTCCTTTCTCCAAGGAGGGTGGTTTTCCTGTGCTAAAGGGGTGGGTCTGGTAGGAAGAAAGGGTGAAAGAAAGGATTCTGCAGGAATACATCCATTGTGGGCCAGTTCTTGAGAAGGGCACAAAGCCAAAGCATTAAAAAAATTATTCCAAGGGGAAAAATGAAAAAGCAAACCTGGGTCTGGAGCTTGTAGAGGACATAAGCCTTGTCTGCATCTTTATGTCTGGATAAGGAATTTTTAATTCAGAGTATTTTGCTGTCTGGGCTCCTTGGCTGACAGGTGCTTCAGCCCTTTTCACTCCCATTTCCATGCCTGCCAAGAGCCTCTCAGGAATGGCTTTAATCAGCTGCAGAGGAGCAGCACAGTTCTTCCCAGCATTCAAAGAGGCTAAAAATAAATGGCACGGCAATCCAAAGTGAAGTTCCACGTTGGGAAACTCCACATTCCAGTGCAGCTGGGATTGCTGAGGGGGGAAATGGGACGTGCAGGTGTCCACTTGTGCCTTCTCTGATTCCTTGTTTCCTCAAGAAATGGTCTGTCAAAGCACAGAGGATGACAGGAGTGCAGAGTGTGAGGAGTGCCTCCCAAGGAATGGAGTTCCCACGTTGGTGTCCTCCTCCTGCCTCCAGCCATGTGCTCACATCTCCTGTGCAAAATCTCATTTTAAAGGCTGAGAGCGTATAGAGACATCAACACTGTCTCATGTCACAAATTACTTTAGAAGTAGCAAAGAGTTAAAGTTATAAAGTGAATGATTTATGAAGTGACAAAGCCTCCTGGGGAATTTAAGCCCAATTATTAGTTTAAAGGAGAATACTTCATCTTGTGGCAGAATCTGAGCAGCCCTGTTAGGTGATGTCTGCTAAAAATCTACTTAATTTTTTGGATTCCTAGTTGTTCTTGTGGAAAATACTCATCAAACAAGGGGGTTTTTTTCAACTCATCAAAATCTGGGTCAGGTTGGTTGATTTTTAACAATTCTGGCAGATCTCAATGACTGCTAATAGGCAAAAGTCCTTAGCTTTCATCTTCTGGAATTTTAGAGCATTGCAGATTTCATAAAGAACATAGATTTTAATATTGACTTCTCTTCCCTGTACTGGTCCTTTTCGGGTTT
>VXAU01002658.1:134991-175588 GCA_013399695.1 Formicarius rufipectus | reverse complement strand
CCTTACTTGAATCTTTTGGGGTTTTTTTTTGTTTTTTTTTTTTTTTTTTAATTAGAGATACTTCTCAATATCTTATGAACCTCTGATCAACTATGCTTGATCCTTGTTCTCTCTATAAATACCTTCAATGACATTTTACTTTCATTCTACACCCCTTTTCTCCCCGAACTGCTGTTTTGTCAGGACTCCCTGCTGCACCTGTGCAAATATTATTTCTATCTGAACACAACTCCTGGTGAAATCGTTCTGGCTCTCTCTCAGGCTTAACTAAAATGCCATTTTCCAGGTGAATAATTATATTTAGCACTTTTAAAAGCATTTCCTTAAAATGGCTGACAAACAGCAAGGCCAGCCTCAGCTCTGTATGCCAAAAGTGTTGATAAGCCATCTTTTCCTCCTGTACTAAATGACACATTGGGGTTTTTTCTCCCCTTCTGCTTTTTAATGGCTCAGATAAAAGGCCTGACAAGAGAGGCTGAAAACTCTTTGAAACACTCCCCAGTTATTAAGATCAAATTCTTATTAATTCCAGGGAGATGATAGAAATGTAGCAGCACACAATGCTGAGTTGTTAGGAAGAATTGTGCCAGGGCATGATGCCTTTGAAGGGTGTCATCTGAGGCAATGGAAGGAAATTAAAATTCCTAATTTCTGAGTAGTTAGTTGGAATTTTGTTTGGCCTTGTCTCATTCTTGCTTCGTTTTTAGAAAATGGGATTTAAGGGTGTAGTTTGTGTTCAGATGGACAATCTAAACCTTTCTATTACTCTTACCATTTGGTTTAATTCTTGGCTTATAAATTACTCACCATTTCCATGGTGTACCCTGCAAGGAACTGTCCTGTATTCTGGGCAGCAGGTGGGCAGATGAAAGAGGATGAAAGATGAAATGACAATTTTGTGTGTGTCTGACAGTGCTACTGAGCTGTGAAATACATAGATATTTTTGTTAGGTTTGTGTGTAAAACTCCCTGTAAATCGTTTGGAAAACAGTGACTGGTGTGTTTAAAAGTCTCAGTAACCTTGAAAGTGAATTTGTGTTTCCCATCCTGTGTCTGGGAAGAGAACTGGTAAAAGCTGCTGCATTTCTTGTCCTCGTTACACAGGTGAGTTTAATTAGCATGGATCTCATTAGCTGCCTAATAAGTGCAGGTGATACTGATTATCTAATTAGGAGCTTCGCCTCCAACGAGACGCTTTTAAGGCTTAATTTTGATAGTGTTGAGTTCTTAAAATATCCTGAAGATGAACTTGGATGACTTAGGTGAGCTCCCCTGTGGTTTCTGGCCTTGGGGCTCACTGAGGTTTCACCGTGGGGGTAGATGTGGAAAACTGGGATTTGTTAGAAATATCCTTTCCAAGGAAACTCTTGGAGTTTATTGAAGTCCTGGCCCTACTCCAGAGGACGGTGCAACTCGTGAAGCAGCATTTGAAAGTGAAGTGCAGGTACTTCAGTGAATGGGTTTTCAAGCCTCAGCCAAATACTTCAGAAGGTTCTTGCAAGGCTCTTTTGCTCCATCAGGTAAGAAATTGGTCTTATTTGTGATTTTTAAAAAGGCACCAAACTTGATTTTTCTGTTAAATGGAGGCCTGGTGTAGGAATGTCTAAACAAAGAAGGGGAAATGTCACTTACTAACTTGTGACTCCAGTATGACAGTCTTCCTGCTGGTGTGGTCTGATGTGGTACTGGATGTTTTAAAAGTAAAGAAAAAAAATCACTATTATTGTAGTGATTTTCTCGTTATTCTTCTCCTAGATTGATCTGGGTGAGAAATAAGGCAAGATGGTAGAAATTGCCATCAGCTCTGCTCAGTATCAAAAGATATGAAGAATTTCCTTTTGAAAGCAGTATCTAATTTCTTTGGTTGTACTACATGAAAACAATATTGTGCAATTAGGGTGTCATGAAGCACATACAGTTTTGGGATTCTCCCGGTGTTTTCCAGTACATCTGTAAACATGGATGAATTGCAAGTTGTCGTGTTATTTCTGAGAGGCAAGCTTGAGAAAGCATCTGCTGGTGACCTGAACAATACTGTGTCATTGTAAAGGAACTCGGAGACAAATTTTCCCTCCTATTTTTTCCTCTTGATTCACAGGACTTTTGTGTTTTAAAAACCCAATATCTGTGGCTTTGTGTTCTGGCTTTTCTAGTTTTGCTGAAGCTCTGTGAGGACAGAAGTGCTGAATATGGAAAGGGATAGTTTTTCTTCATCTGCTGCCACTTTTTCCTCATGATTTGTGTATGTGTGTGTATGTAGACAGATTGACAAAGAGAGCTCTGTGTATAAATATATAGATATATGGAATAATCACATCTCCAGAACGTGTGGTGTGTGGCTTTTTACTCTTTTTAATGAAATTATGACCTGGTAATTACCTTTGGGCTCAAACCTGAGGCTTCAGAAGAAAACAAGGTTCCAATCAGGTCTAAGACTGTAGAGCTCTCCTCTTGGTGCTCGTGCCAGGGGCTGTGGTTGCCCTCCACGCCCCACCCCTGGAAGAAAGGAGGCTCCAGAGGGAATGGGAAGAGGGGAAGTAAGGGCAGAAAGGTGCTCTTCTCCTTGTTGTGGCAGTGGCTGAGGTCGTGTGAGCCCAGCGTGGGTGGGGAGGGGCAGGATGGGCTGGAGATGACCAGGAAGGCAGCCGAGGACAGGCTGGCACCCCGTGGTGGCACCATCCTCTCTGGGATAGAAGGTGTGGGCAACGAAGGGGCTTTGCTCTCAAAGTGTCTCTTTGGAAGGTGGTTCCTGGGTCAGGGCAGTTTGCATTCCTGTTGAACCCCAGCCCTTGCTGCCCAGGTGATGCCAGAGTTGACTCCAGGGTGATACCTTGCTGTCCAGGTGATACCTGGCTGTCTAGGTGGTGCCAGGGTGATGCCACAGTGATATTTTGCTGTCCAGGTGACACCAGGGTGATACCACAGTGATGCCTTGCTGTCTAGGTGATGCCAGGGTGACACCAGGGTGATACCCTGCTGTCCAGGTGATGCCAGGAGGATACTTTGCTGTCCAGGTGACACCAGGGTGATACCACAGTGATACTTCATTGTCCAGGTGACACCAGGAAGACGTTTTTATGGCAAACTGCATACAGGCTTTTTTTTTTTTTTTTTTAACCTTTTTTTGTGCTCCCACTGAGTTAGCTCAGTGAAAATACCTTCACAAAAGGCAGCACTAGCTTAAAACTGCCTGGTGAAAGAGTGTCTCAGGCTCCTGAGTGCAACAGACTGCTCCCACCCCTGCCCTGGCCCAGATGGTGGTGGAATAGAGAGGAAAGAGCTGCTGGTGGTGCCACAGGTAGTGTCCTGCACACAGGGACCAGGATCTGGGCGTTCTAGTGAGGTTCGGCCCTGCCAGGGATTTCCCCGTGGTAATCATGTTTCAGACAGCTCAAACACATGACTGGGATGTTGCAATGGGTAGGCTGAAAATCCCATTTATCCCTGATTGCTGCAATCTTGTTCTGGGAAGCATTTGGGAGGACAGTGGTGGTTTGGGGTTTTAAACCAGGACTTGCAGATTAAGCCTGGGAAAACCTCGTACAGTGCAGGCTGTGGATGATGCAACCTGTCACTAAGTGGCAGATTTAGGCTTTGGCTTTCAGCTACCATTTCAAAGCATTTCACCACAATAGCCTGTTAAACCAGTCTTAGTTTTGAATGAAAATAAAGAAGCTTGAAATGACTATTGCCTGAATATCCCCAGTCTGTCTTACCAATCATCCTATCATACCTATACCAGCCTGATCATCGACCCAGATTTGGGCTCGTCTTGGGAGACACAGGGTAGGATAACAAAGAATATTTGAGTCACAGAATGGTTGGTGGGTATCTTAAGAGGTAGTTTGAACTGCAGGTGTCAGTTTAAATTGCCCCAATGACTGTCATTCTGGTTTAAAATTGTTTTAATCCCTTTTATGCCTTTAAATTACATCAATTTTGCCCAAGCAGTCTCTTACAGTTGAGCTTCAAGGTAAAGGTTGCAAATATGTCCCTTAAAAGAGTGTGAAAATAAGAAACCCAGTTCATCCCCACCCCGTGAGGCATGCAAGAGCTGCTTTAATGCTTTCACAAACATCTATGAATAATTATGATTTAATATCATTGTTGCTCATGAGTGTCAGGGACCAGTGATTTCCTGCAAACTGTTTCTTCTGGAGCATTTTTCTTGAAATAGGGCTGATTCTAAGCATTAGGGCACTTAAAAATTGTACTATTGCTGATAAAAGACATTTGTGTAAAGCTTTAGTTTTAAACATAAACTAATGCTGAAGTTGTTTTTTTTTAAAGAAAGGCTTTAGCTTGCCAAGATGCATCTTAAATATTTTTTTCTAAAACCTGCACAACAGGACCTTGTGCTTTTCCCTCCTGTGAAGTATGTGCATGCCATGTATACTTTACCACTTGTTTTTGATGCCCTAAATCAGGTTTAACTGGTGACCTTGCAATTTTTTCTTATAGGGTCAGACATGCTTTTATGTGAATATGAGAGCCCCAACCATTTGTGTTGTTTTTTCCCCTCCCTTGTTGTTAATCATGACTGAAAACTGAGATGTTTTTGGAGTTTTCTTCCCTAATTTTTTTGTGAGCTATTCTAAAGTGCAAAAAAAGAAAAATAATCCTCCATAGGTCATTTTACAAACAGAATGTATGACCTACTGCCTAGCATTTTTCAACTCCTCACAAGTAAGAGTGTATTTTGCATTATTATATACATTTCATGAGTGTATTTAATGATTTGATGACAACATTTAAATCAAGGCTTCCCAAAGTTAAAGTATTGCATTACACAAATCAATTAACTCCATTAGGATAGTAAACCCTGAAGCATCTGTTTAGGAATGATTCCTCAATAACTCTGTTCGGGTATCTCTGGCTGGGGTATCAATATTCAGGAGCTTCCCTACATTCCTACCGTGCTGATTGCATCTTTTCCTTACAGAAAATCAATTATCTTTACCTACAGTAGAAGAATGTCAAGAAGATACAATCTAAGCTTGAATTCTCTGATTTAACTTCTGGATGCTTTGTGTGTGTGTGTGTACAACTTTTCTGTGCCCCTTGTTAAAATTCCCTTTGAGCTTCGGAGAAGGTCCCCAGAGTGCCAAAACCGTGGGCCTGGGAAGGTGCTCCTGAGTCTCCTTGTCCCAGCCCTTTGAACTGCAGCTCATCGTGGGTTTCTTTGTTAGATTAATTACTTTTCATTTAGGTACACTTTTTTTTTTCTGGTGCTTTATAGTATACCTATACAGAGGAAGGTAAACCCTGTGTAAATAGGCATATTTTCTATCAGGAGTTGTCTTAACCCCCTGCCTGGCAAGGAGAGGGGATGGTAACACTGTTCTTCAGTCTGTCAGGTACGACAGGTTTATCCAGGCACGTTCTGGGGGGTCTATCCTGTTTATGTGCAAAAAACTCATATTTCCTAAGAGGCAGTTTCATTAAGAGTGTGGGAGCCTTTCAGTAGTTTCCCTTTGTTGCCAAAGAACATGACCTTGCTCAGGTTGTCTAAAGAGCCACCCCAGGGGGGTTTTCCTGTGTCAGCTGAACGTGACTTGGTTCTACATCTCTTGCTTACAAAGCTTGGGATGAGCATCCTGCAAGCCCAGCCTGTGTTCCGAGTGGCTCTGAAGCCAGTGCTCACCGCCCCTCCTGTTACCTGCCATCCAAAGAGTGCCTTTGCCCAAGTAAAGTCAAAACCAATCTGAAGAAGAGCATTGTAAGAATTAGCCTGGTAATCAAAGGCCAATATCAGGAGGAAACCAGTGGCAAAAAAATAGGACTATTTTAAAACACAAAAATTCTAGTAATATCACACTGGTGGAGCTGTTGTGTTGTCCTGATGTTATTCATCAGCATGCCTCTGATGTTTTTGTGTACTGAACTTTATGCCGTTCTTCTGAGCGTTGGTCACACAGCCCAGCACACTCCCGGTCTCCTAAAGGAGGGAAGGAAAGATTAAGCAAAGGGAGAACCGAAGTATCACAGACTTCACGAGCACATCACAAAACACCCGCTTGCGAGACGGGAGCTGCCCAGGGTGCTGATGTGGTTCTTGCCGCTTTGCGTGTGCGATTTGGGTGGCAAGGACGAGGGGAATCTTTCCTGTCCAGAAAACTCTGGGGCACCATAGACGCCTCGGTGTCCCTCTGTTTGCGGAGGCACAGGGAGACAATGACGCTAAAAATGTGCGGTGAGACGGAAGGCCCGTTCGGGATGGAGGAGCCGGAGCACGGGGGAAGTGACAGATGTGCCGAGCCGAGTCAGATGTCCTGGTTAAGAACTTCCCCTCTGTGTTTCTCTCACACGCAGAATGAGAAGGCGAGGATGCTCCCGAGGGTTGGGTGGGATCCAGGGAGCGGCTGCGGGGCTCGGCTCCTCGTCACTAGATGGCACCTTTGGGTACTGAATTTAGGGGGCAGCCAAATCGCCTCCCGTGGCCCCGTGGGCTCCAGCCGCGATTCAGGTCGCTCTCACTTCTGCCTGGCTCTCAAAACTCAAGAAAGGACAGGGCAGGGCGGCAGGAGACGAGGGCAAGGAGCATCTTACTCTGTTATTTCAGAGGCTGCACTTTCTAAGCAGTGCGGTTTATCTTGAATTCCGATGTATACACGTTTCTGAGTGCTTCCCGAGACGGTATCTATGGAAATATGTTTTTCCATGATGGATTAGTGCAGCTCTGGGAAATCTGTCACGTGTTAGGGTCACATCGCTCAGAGAGCGGACTCAATCGGCAGGAAATGTCCCAGATAAGGTCACAAGTTCCGAGCGCTTCATCCTGCAAGCAGCCCGTCCCCCGGAGCCGCGCCGGCGATCGGAGCTCCCATTGTCTCTCCTACGGCTGCAGAAGGGTGTGTGTGTGGGGGGAATGTGATGCTAACACCCATCAGGAGCTCAGCAGGAGTTCCGCTTGGCCCCGAGGACCATCCCTGGATAAAACCTATAGCAAAACTCTCACGGAACTGCAGAATGTAGGGAATAATCACAAGCACACGGGTAAAAGCCCTGAAAGCTGCGCAGCTGTCTTCCCTCAGTCAGTGGCGTATTTTGGGATGAGTAAAAGCAGTCATCATTGATTTCTTCTCCGTGTGTCAGGTCTGACTCATCAATTTTGTTCCAATTCAGAACGAGAGCTGAAGTGTACCTCAAGTGGCTGTAAACGTGGAGTAAAGTGGTTTATTGCCGGCAGCGCTTGGGGCTGCTCTGCCAGGTGGGTTTATTGCCTCTCTGGCGCTGAGGAAAGGGCTTGCAGAAGTGGAACACTTTGCTTTTCCTGCTGGCTGCACCACCTGAATTTTTCAGTACAACTGGTGAGATTTTGGGTTTCCAGCTCTTTTCAGAGTCAAGAGCCTTAATTGGCTGCCTCTCTCTGTGCCAGTCTCTCAAGTGCCCTCATACCAACCGAGGAACTCGATAGTTCTGAACCAAATACCAAAACAACTTGCGCAGCAAAGAAAAATGATGCCCAGCACTCTAATCCTTACAAATTTCACTACCTGTTCATGTCTTTACATATAAGTAACAACTGTTAGCAGAAACCTCATTATTTGAGGGTAATGCCTATCTCTTTCCCACTAAGAGGTGAAGGTGAGGGGAACTCATTAGGTGCCAGTCCTCTTAAGCCAAGGAAGAAACAGCAGGAGTATAAGGGCTGGGATTTGAATGCAATACAGTGTTTGTTAAATATTTTCATGCCATCTGAAGTCAATAGAGGTTGCATCTGTTGTATAGAATCCTTGTAGCTATTGATAGTTCCTATTTTCTATCTTCTGTAAGATCATGGTAATAACCCCCTAAATGTATTTGAGGAGCTGTGCTCTGGAAAAATGAAGGAAAAAATATTACTTTGCATAGTTTTCGTTCCCATTTTCTTAATATTTGAGCTTAATTCCTGGCCCTTCTCTGAAGACAAATTCTTCCTGGCCATGATTATATCAGTTCTAGTAGATCAGTGCTTGGCATTCCTCTTATTTCCTGTAGCTTTTCCTATTTCTTGGCTTTGACCCAAAGGCACAACAACTCCTGCCTGTCTCTTGCTCTCCTCACTCTCCTCTCCCACTTTGTCAGCTCAGATCTTTAGGTTCTTCCTGCAGATTTACTCTCCCAAAGCTTGTCTGTGCAGCCATGGCTTGTTTTGGTTTGGTTCTTGTTTTCTTGCTTCACACACAAGAAAGCTCTGCCATTCAGTGTTTCCATCGAAGTATTTTCCAGGCCAATCCTCAGAACAGGAGTCAGCGCTCTCTCTTGGCCTGTGCTCCTCAACATCTCTTGCACTCTGCCCAGAGAAGTGAAATCCCAGCTCAGGAAAGATCTTGAGGGGCTGGAGCAGGTCCAGAGAAGAGCAACGAGGCTGGGGAAGGGACTGGAGCACAAGTGCTGTGGGGAGAGGCTGAGGGAGCTGGGGGGGTTCAGTCTGGAGAAGAGAAGGCTCAGAGGTGACCCTATCACTCTCCTCAACTCCCTGAAGGGAGGGGGGAGCCAGCTGGGGTTGGTCTCTTCTCCCAGGGAACAACAATAGGACAAGGGGGCAGGGCTGGACCTGTGCCAGGGGAAATTTAGGTTGGATAATTGAGATTCTTTCCAGAGAGGGTGAGCTGGCATTGGAATGGGCTGCCCAGAGAGGTGGGGGGCAGAATTCACCTCCCTGGAGGCTTTTAAACTGAGATTGGCCGTGGCACTGAGTGCCATGATCTGGGAAAGGGACTGGAGTTGGACCAAGGGTTGGACTCACTGATCTCAGAGGTCTTTTCCAACCCAATCCATTCTGTGATTGTGTGAAATCCCTTGGTTGTTGTATCAGCTGCCAGTTCCAGCTGTGTCAGAGGTGGTCTGTCATGGATTTGGGTCCGTAATGCTGCAGTATCTCTCAAACCAATTGTTTCCTCAGTCAGCACATGAGGGACCTCTCTTTGATTCAGTCCTGGTTGCTATGGGAGAGAACAGAGACTCTTTTTTGGTCTTACCTACGTGACAGATTGGTTACCCCAGCAGTGTGCAAACAGTTGGAAAACTAATAACACAAAAATACATTCATTTAAAATAAAATAAGCTGCAGCTTTGCTGGTAGGAGCCAGCATGAGTTCTGAGCCTGTGAAATATAATTCATATTGCCTTCATCCCACTGTGTGCCTGTTCACTCCCAGTGCCTTTGGAGCAGTCTACAATGGCTCCTCCTCTGTGGGAAAGGAGTGCACTCAGAAAACAGCTTAAAACACAGCCCAAGGAGCTGCTTCTTTTCCTGTAACACAGAACATGTGGGTGTTGGAGGCAAAAAGCTCTGATAACTTGCTTAAGCTGCTTAAACAGTGTTGGTGGACACAAGGGAAGGCCAGGCTGAGGGACGTTCTGCCAACAATTGGGGAGGTTTGGCAGAGACCTGGACTCGTTTGGTCAGATGAAGAACAGGGGGAAAAAATATGGCAAAAATAAGAATACTGCTTGGAGGTCATTGAAACGAGCCCAAAGGGTCTCTGGATGATGTGTGAGGGAACTGAGTGTCAAAGGGAGAGCAGGGGGATGGCATAAAAGAGACAATTCCCATGGCCTTTGGGTTCTCCATCCACTGCCTCCATATACCTGCAGTTGTCTTCAGTGCCTTGTGTCGGGGGGGTGTGCTGGGGGTTGTTTGTTCCGGGCAGGTGTAGATGGTCCTGGGGTGATAAATCATGGAAGAGACAAGCAGAGGAAGCTCTTGTGCCATGTGAAGCACTTGAAGTCAATGCACAACCTTTTTCTTTTTCTTTTTTCCCATAAATTGAAGTTCAGAGTTTTCCACCTCCTGGAGTAGAACCTCCTGTTCCCTATTCCCTTCAGCTCCAAGTAGGCACCGAGGAAAGAAACATCTCATTTCTCACTGCAACTGTTGTGGTATTACCACTTTATGAAGGTGTACAGGAAATAGGAAAGGAATAATGTGTACGTTGTGGGAATGTTGACTCTAGTTCCTTCAACTTGTGAAACATACCCCTAAAAAATATAAATTCCTGTCATACAAATGGTCTCTCGTGGCCCTTAATTCATCTCCTGGGATCAGAGGTGGTTGTGAATGTCACATACTGTCTGTAGTGTGGCCTGACCTAGATGGTTGCATGTTATTTTCTGTAGTCTTGCCCACTAGTAATAAATATTGGGTTTATACACAGGGAGATTGCACTAGTTCATTTACTGGAAATATAGTCAGTAAATAATAAATTGGAAATAAATGAAAAGAGAGTGGTTGATGGTTCTTTCATCTCTTCATATGCAGCATAAATGCCAAGGTAAAATACACCATACTAATAGCTGCTTAATGGCCTTGCAGGATATTGTATAGCAGGGAAATAACTCTGGCAATGAATATCTGCTACAGGAAACTTCAAAGGACACGTGCAAGGCGGGGACACAAGTTTTTACTGTGTGCAACTATAAAATAGATCAGAGTGTGATAAAATCTCTTCCCTGCTGTGCTTAACCGAGCAGAAATAACCCCCCCGTCACCTCCTGCTGTCCTGGGGGATGTCCTGGACATCTTTGGTGGTCAGAGGCAGAGTTTGGGGGTTCCCAGTGCCCACAGCCTTTGAGAAGGCTCCTTCCTTTGAGAAGGGAAGGAACCAGACTGGAGGATTGTACCCAGGCTGCAAACTATTGAGCTGGGGAGACCTGCCCTGAATTCTGTGTCCTGACAGTGGCAGGGACAGGGGGTCTCACCTGCTTTAATTGCTGTGGCTCCTTCCAAGGGGCTGCTGTCGCTTCTGGGGGTGGGCAATGCCAAAAGTGAGGTCTGCCTGTTGTTCTTCTGCCCTGTCTCCAGTGAGTGCCCCTTCCAGGGGTTGGCAGCTGGGCATGCTGCTTTGTGCATGGGTACAATTCCAGGGAGCAAAATCTCAGTGGCATTTAGTTGGGAAGTGTATTTATTGACTGTGATAACAGAGGGAAATCAAGTTCCTTCATTAAGCTCATTTTTTAAGAGAGAGACAAAGTAAAACAGGAAGTACTCGGGCTTATTCAGTCTCCTCCAGGATTTTCCAAACACCCATTTTAAATATACGTTTTAATTCGTTTATAAATCAAGTTATGTATTTGTTACATATATAAGCATGTTAGAGGATTTTTCTCCTCCCCATACTTTGTGCTTTCCACAAGGCCTTGTCTTTCCTCCCATTAACTTCTACTCTTCTGACTTTTGGGGTAGAGAAGTCCATTTCGTTAGACCTCTAATTATGTTTTCAGAAGGCTCCTCATTGCTCTTTCTTTTTTTGGTGAAATAAGGACCATTCTGCTTCACTTTGCCTTGAAGCAAAATGTGTGATGGTTTTTATTCCCTCAGGAAAAAAGCAGATTGCATTCAACACAACATCTGGGCCGGGGTGGGGAGAGAGAAAAAAGTCAGGTCTTTGAAGTATGTTTAATGAAGTGAACGCTGCCAACACGACCTGATGGATTAGTGGCTTTACCTGGAATATCCCCGGATGGGAGGCAGCTTGCTTCAAGTTGCTGCCTATTCTGAGTGCTTTTTATCTGCAGACAGGATTAGAAACTGATAATGTGCAAGCAGCTTTTCATTTGCTCACCGCCCATTTTGTGGAGGAAAAGCTTTGCGAGGTTGTCCTTCCTCCTCTGGCTCCGGGAGGAGCTCCTGCTGCTCCTGGTGGTGCTGGCAGCACACCCGTGCCCTCCACTCACCTCAAGCCAACATCCATCAAGGACTCACGCTGAATAAAAGAAAAGGCAATGACTGTCAACCTGTGGCAGCTTCCACAAGAATCCTGCAGAGGTCCCTTTGTGGGAATAAATGGGGTCTTAGGAGTGATGTGAATTATCAGTCAGACCATCTCCTGATAAGCAGATGCACTCAAAGCTGCATCTCCCTACAAATCTTGAGCAGTCAGTACCAAGCCTGCCTTCAGCTGCCTTCCTGCTCCTCCCCATTTCTAGGTGAGGCTGTTTCATCCCACCAATATTCTCTCCCAATTTTGCCATCATAATGTCATTGAGGTGACAAGTTGTCAGCTTCGGGTAGTGTGACGGGGAAGAAGATTGTTTAAAAGCAGTTATTTGTCCTTTCTCTCCTAAAATGATTGTGATGTTTGCCAATAACTTGTAGTGCCCTAGAAGAGTAATTAGACAGTGATGTATTCAAGCAGGATTGTTTAACCAGTTGGATCATTTTGAGTGTCAAAAGAACTCTTCAAGCTGTGCAAATCATTCTCCCTGTTGGGTGGTTATTCCTTGTGCTGTCTGTGTGCAGGATTATGGTAAATAATGGAATGGGATTTTTGAGTGATATATTTGGGGGATTAGATTTACGTGGTCTCTCTGAGGATTAAGTGTGAGTATGCTGAGATGCAATTTATGTATGAGAAGGAGTTAAACGGGCGGGGAGCAGGGTGGGAGAGTGATTATGAGGAAAAGAGAGATGGCTAATGCAGGTGGGTTTAATGCACTCAATTACAGTTTTAGAAAGGAATAAACCTACTGAGCAGATTCCTCAATTAAGTACAGCCCCTGTTTGAGACACCACTGCAGAACAGACATTCACAGGTTCAAACTCTCTTCCCCTCCTCTTCACTTGGGTCCTTCCGTTCAAACTTTAGAGTTCACAAAGTCCACAACATGCGAGTTTTTATTAGGTCAAAGCCATGCTTTCACATGTTCCCATTTGACAGTGGGTTTGGGGGCTTCCCAACACTGTCCTGCCCCTTCTGTGTCAGTCAGCTGCCTGGGTGTTTTGTGTTTCCACAGGAGGGATATACCCAGAGTGTTTGGTTCCTTCAGTCAGGGCATTTTACAGACCTTATAACTAAAAATGTCATCAGCAGAAAGATAGAACATAATTAGTTTTTTTCTTATTAGTTTCTAGGCATTAAGCAGGAATCATAATGGAGGTTGAGGAACACATCAGCCTTAAGAGAATTCATTTGCATATTACTACTTGCTTCAAGAATTAGTCATTTTGACTTAGAGGCAACATCTGGAAATTAGAACAGTTTTATTTTGCTACTCCTTCTTTTGTAACCTTTGCACACCTTCGAAATATGTTTTGATGTTTCAAAACACAGTCAGCAAATGGACATTTTGGTCATTAAACTTAGAAACTCCAAGTGCTTTTCCAGCTGAATGGCTCTACCACAGGGTTATATTCTTGCTCTGCCTTTGCTGGAGCCTCTGGAATGCTGTTTGCCCTCCCTGTTCCCTCCAGTGCAGAGCTGCTCTGAGGAGCAACACCCCAAAGAGGTGAAAAGCCAAAGCAGCTTTGTCAATGTTGACTGCAGTAATAAACTTGTCTTCTACTAGTCACCTGGGTTTTGTTTTCACTTCAAAGTGGGCAGTTTCATCCTTATGGCACTATTTGAATCGGAAGAGATTTCATTTTTGTAGTGTTTGTATATTCCTACAGTTACATGTTTAAATATTATTCCAAATTTGTGTATAATTGTCTCTTTTTTGCTTTAATCTTCACTCAGATAGGATTTGGTAAGAACTGGCAAAGTTGTTCTTTAGTTTTCAGAGCCATGTAATTCTTTAGTGTTCCACTCGTGGCATTTGATTTCCTGAGGGCGTCAAAATGTGGTAGAAATAAAACTTTGTAAGTTTCTGTCGTAGAAGAAATGTAAAATCTTAACTTCCCTAACAAGTTTACTGTCACTTTTAAAATAAATTCTTAATCTAGATTCCACTAAGTGTTACAACATGAAACTTGAAAGGGTCTGGCTTGAGGTGTAGATAAAAGATTGTCAGACTTGAGAAGGAAGACCTACTTTCTGCTCCTTTCTTGAGGACTTGAGAAAGAAAGGCATTTAGAGGAAGAAAAGGCATTTAAGTGAAATTGTAAGAACTAACAAACTCAAAGCTAACATAAAGGATGACACACATATTCAAGCTGGTGTTTAGTACAGTCTTTTAGTGTTCTTACTGTATACATGTGTGTGTTCCCCCCCTTTTGTTTTTCCCTCATTCTGGTTTTTACAGGCTGAGAGTTTGAATAAATTGGACTTCATTCCCAGAGGTGCCTTAGTGTCATCAGGGGGAAGGAGGGAGTCCAAGGATGGGAACAGAGCTGGGGAAGGGGCTGGAGAACTCCCAAGGGACCTGGGAAGGGAGGTTCAGGGGGGACCTTCTCATCCCAAACAACCCCCTGACAGGGGTGGGATTTGGGGTGGGTTGGGCTGTGCTCCAGGGAACAGGGACAGGAGCAGAGGGAACGGGCTCAGGTGGGACAGGGCAGGGGCAGGGGCGACAGCAGGAGGAATTCCTGCCTGGAAAGGGTGGACAGACCTTGGAAGGGGCTGCCCAGGGGGGTTTGAAGCCCTGGAAATACTTAAAAAGCCGTGTGGATGTGGCACTCAGGGACATGGTCAGTGGTGGGCTTGGCAGTGCTGGGGGATGGTTGGACTTGATGATCTCAGAGGGCTTTCCCAACCCTAATGATCCTATAACTCTGTGATAAGCAGAGACCCAGCTATGCCTGACCTCTATGCCGAGGTGACAAAGGGGTGTTAGTATTGCATTGATCAGAAATTCTATTTACATCACATTTCTTAAGGCTCACTAGTCCTTTAATGCAGATAAAAGCATTCGCTTTCTTATTAGTCATCAAAATGACTAAAGTGAAGTATCAGTGACCAGGAATGAGAAAGGGAAATTTTCAGGTAGCTTGGCAAAACAAATGTGAGGTGTTAACTCCATTACTGTGTGGCAACAGATAGGGCTGACTTCATCGTGTGCCTGTTACGTGAGAAGTGTTTTTATGGATTTTTCTCCTTTTTTTGGGGGGGTTGGTTTATTTTTTGGCCTCTTGCAGGCAGCGAAAGAGTGGGTTTCAAAAAACCCAAGCAGCATTGATTTTAGAAGGCTGGCACAGAATAGAGAAGGGAGAGCTGTGCCCCGTGCTCAGGAGCCGCGTTGAATCATCCCCTCTCCCTCTAATGACACGCGGAACCGCTCCGGCTTTCCAGGCGTCCTTCAGCCCCGCTTCCTTAGCTCGGTGACTGATGCATTGCCATGGAAACCTGCGGCAGGGGGAGGAAAACCCGCTCCTGCTCCAGCGTGGAGCTGCAGGGACGTGGGCTCTGAGCCTCAGCCGAGAATCTGGCTGCAGGAATCCTTCGGGGTCAGCCCCGGTTGGTGTTATCCGTGCCCTGCACGGGAGGGCGGGTGGCAGCAGCGCCTCTCCAATCCTGCCTTCCTTGAGGAGCTGTAGCTTTTTTCCAGGTGGTTAAAATAGTACATTTCGAAAGGAAAGGTCTGGGATGTTGTTCTTCATGAGAATGAAGGGGAAATCTAAGCAGGCTGGGTAGGAACTGTGGCTGAGGAGTGGAGATCCAGGGAGGGAGTTCCTTTCTGGAGGTATTTTGTGTACCTTGAGTGGAGGCTGACTGGTTTTTGAAGTGGTGGTGGTGGAAATGGAAAGGTTTGGTAAAAATAAAGTGGTGAGCTCTGTCACTAAAACACATGGAAAGGTACTTTTAGAAACTTTGCACAGTATTATTGCTTTTCTCAGTATTTGAGACAATCTTAGTGTGCACTGTCTGACATAAAAGACCTCTTTAATAACCTGATTTTTTAGTGCTTTCTTAGGGAAACTCAATTCTCGGCATTCTCAGCCATTTGTTCTGATTTCCAGGACAGTTTAAGGTTGTAATGTGGATTTTTAAATGTGTCCTTCCAAAGTACTTGTCCTTATGTGTCTACAGACATGCTGCAAGGGCAAGCACCTGCCTTACTTTCCAAAAGTAGAGGTATTTCCAGATTGGAGCCCCTCCATCCTACAGGCACTCTAACCACTGGGAATACCAGTGGAGCTTCCCTGGCAGTGGCATCTCAAACCAGTGCTCAAATGGTGATTTTCAATGTGGTGGTTGTTGCCATTTGAGAACTGATTAGCCCGTGCTGTGACTGAAATCTGTGTGACGTGGCAGTCATCAGTGCTGAGCATCTCTGACCATATCTGGAGATGATTTTTGCATTTTATGTGTATGATCTCTTTTGCTGGAGTATCTACATACAGTCATTACTGTGTGTTCTGATGAAGCATCACTAGTTCAGTCAAAGTTTTGTACTCCTGTTTCCTTAAGGAATTTTGCTGTTATATTTTTGCATTGTATTTTAGGGTTGTATTTTAAACACAAGAGCATGGCAAGGCAGAAGTTTTTCCTGCTAAGCAGGGAATTGAACATGTCTGCATCTCCTTGTTCCACTCCCATCTTCCCCTCCCTGGTCCTGTGTAAACTTGGGTACAACATTGCTTAGCAACATTCAGCCCTGAGCTATTTGTCAGCTCTGACTGAAGTGATAATATTAAATTATAAATTATCCTGAGGCCCTTGCAGTAAAAGTTACAAGGCAATTCTCTGTGTGCCTGTTGGGTTTTGGTAATGTTTTATCCACAGTGAAATTCCGACTGGGAAGTACATGTGCATAAGCAAGGCAGAGGAAGGAAAAGATAGTGAGTGAAGAGTTCAACTTTTGGCTTTTGCTTGGTTGGTGTTAAGTGTTAACTTGTGCTTGTAAATGCTTTTAATACCTAAAAGGATGCACCCTGCCTTTACATGACATTAGGGGGGCTAGTTTGGGAAGAGGCTTAAGGAAAAGTGCAGTTTGTATATGCAGGACAGAGGGAGGAAGTTATTATTTGAGACATTTGGCACAGAAACCTGCAATGGTTTGGGCGGGAAGGGACCTCCCCCCAGCCCAGGCTGCTCCAAGCCCCGTCCAGCCTGGCCTTGGACACTTCCAGGGATCCAGGGGCAGCCACAGCTTCTGTGCCCAACCTGTGCCAGGGCCTGCCCACCCTCCCAGGGCAGAATTCCTTCCCAATGTCCCATCTAACCCTACTCTCTTTCAGTCTGAAGCCACTTCCCCTTGTCCTGTCACTGCAGTTCCTGTTGAGAACCAGTATCTGGAATGTTCCAAGAGAGCTGAGTGCCCCAGGCCCCTGAATTCAGTGCCCCTTGGTAAAGCAAAGGGCAATCTGTGTGTTCAGTGTGAGTCCTCCACAGGGCTGATGGAACAGAAAGGAATGAAATGCTGTTCTCGTGTCCCTGTTGGGCTCTCAGAGCAGTCCAGGGGCTGTTGGACGGCAGGAGATGAAGAAGAAGGAGTAGCTTCGCTGGGTAGGTGAGTGCCAGCCTGGCAAAGGGGGGTCTGAAACCATTGTGTGTGCCAGGGAGGGCCATGGGGACACAGATCAGGGGGTTCCTTGAAGTATTTCCCAGTGACAGCTTCTTGCGTATCCCAAATGTTCTGTATTATTGAAGGGAGAGCATCTGACAGACCATTGATCCTCAGTGCAGCTGGCAAAGATTTTGGATGAGGCTTCTGCAAGGGAGGAAATTGAGGGGAAGCATTTGTGCCACCACTGATGATGAAAGTCCATAATAACTCTTGTGGAAACTTGGAGTACGTGAAAATGAATGATTTTTGAAATGGGATGGAAGAATGGCTTTGCAGGGCCTGTTTTGCTTTACTCAGCCCCAAATTATTCTCCATCTGTTCTTTCCACCTTTGAGTGCAGAGCAGTTGGTTGCCTTTCTGTGATTGCAAACGTGTTCTCAGGTAGGGATAATCCATGTCGTGGGGCTCCTGCAACACAAGAAAATAGGGGCACATCCCAAAACTTTCCAGAGATTTCCCTAAGTTTGAGTCAAAGTGGCTGAATGTTGTTATCCGCTCCTCTCTAATGATTCTGAAATGAGTATTTTTATTAGAATGCCTCTGGCTGCAACACTTCATCTCTTTGGTAGAAATCAACAAATTCTGCCTGAAGTTTAGAGAATATTATATATGTATAGTCAACGTATTATTTAACTTATTTAATATTATAAGAAAATATTAAATTAATGAGATGTCAAGTTTTAAAATACTGACTTTTTAAGCTTCTTTAGTTGTCTTTTCTCTAAGTTCTTAGGTTAGATGTGAACTAGACCAGGCCTCTTCCTTACGGGGGGGTGTGGGGGGGTGAGTTTTATTTGCTCTTTTCCCTCTCTTTAAGGCCATAAGTAAAACCACGGATAAAGTGATCCTTGTGTTGGCATTCCAGCCATTAATCCTGCCCAGCTCTCCCAGCCCCTCTGAGCATGTTGTTGCCTTGTCTGTTTGCAGTGGTGTGGTTTGGGGCTTCAGGTGGTGTTGATGTCCCCAGGTACATGTTCTTGACTGGAAGGGAATGAGATCTGCTGAAATCCTGGAAGCTGCTCTTTGGGGGGGGTTCACCTTGTGCAGAAGTTGGGGGCAGCAAAATGAACACCTACTGAGTGTGAAAAATCAAACCCCACTGTTAAGCCAAGTTTCACCTGACTGCTGCCCTTTGCTGCTGGCCACGACGTTGGGTTATGCTGCTGTTACCAGGGGGAACACTGATATTTGCAGGAAATATTGGCAGTATTTGCTGGAAAGATGAAAAAAACCATGAAATAAGGTGTTGCGATTAAAAACATTTGTACCACAAGTCAGTTGAGGAGGACTGGAACATCTCAACACCTGAGCTTTGGGATTGAGCAAACCTTCCTGCCCTTCAGGAGAAGTGCTGTCTGCAAGGTGATATTGCCAGCAGGCAACACATGGAGCTTCTTTTTCTGCTTAATTTTGAAAAAGAAGATGCCTTTATTTTGTGGGCAGGAGAAATTGGGGATGGGCACTGAGAACTGGTTTTTATGCTGCTTCATTTTGGCCTGGGTGTGTGTGAAACCCACCCGTTTCAGCAAGGATCAAACTGTGCAAATGGTCCAAGGCCACGCTGGAAACTCTGAGCTCTGTTCCCAAGCCAGCTCAACATGCAGCTCTCTGCAAGCAGCAGATATTCTTTAAGGAATCTTAAAGCAAAGAGGGGGAAAAGACTTTCTCTGCCAAGTTCACTGGCATCTCCCAGCCCCAGGTCAGTGCCCTGAGTGGACATGGACACACCTGGCAGCACCAGCATGGGCTGATCCTGCTCTGCCGGTTGGGCAGAGGGGCTGCAGACCCCCAGGAACCCACCAGGAGAGCTTAGGGGAAGGCAAGGGACCATCACCACAATTTGAAAACATTCTGCAGGTGAGGGGAGAGCCACAGAACTGGAGAAGGGTATAAAGAGCTGGCAGGGTTGTTAACAGAGCACTAATTGCCCCTTTCCAGCTCTGGGCGCCTCATTCAGTGTTAAGCAAATGTTTCCACGAGTGCTTGCTGGGGTGGGTTTTTTTGAGGTATAAATGAGCTTTCTGTTAAATTAAAGGGAAAACTAATGACATGGGAAACTAGTGTTCTTCCCTAACTGCCTCTCCGGTAGATCCAAGCTGCATATTTCAGTTATTAAGCTTTCTCTTGCAAACAGAACTGCTGATTCACTGCATTCATCAGCATTTCAGCGTCCTTTGTGGGCAAGCTAATTCACTGTATTACAGCTAATCTTTCTCCATGGATGCAGGAGGGAATCAACATCGGTCTTCCTCTGGTTTTTTTTTGGAAAACAGGGTTTAGTAAAAAGGGGGAAAAATAAATAAGAAAGGCACGAGAGCATCTGAGAATTTGCTATTCCAGTCAAGGAGTTGTCCTTGAGACATTTTTATGCCTGTTCTCAAACCCGAAAAACTTCAAAAACCGCCTAAGATTTGCTATTTCTCAGCTTTAACTGGAAGAAAAATTCTTTGAGAGAGTTTTAAAAAAAGAAATCGTCCAGAAGCTGAAAAAAAGTGAACTGTGAATTCAAGGTTTTCATTGGGTTCCCAT
Organism: Formicarius rufipectus; assembly: GCA_013399695.1. Classification (NCBI taxonomy): domain Eukaryota; kingdom Metazoa; phylum Chordata; class Aves; order Passeriformes; family Formicariidae; genus Formicarius; species Formicarius rufipectus. Next base: position 155,908 of record VXAU01002658.1, on the reverse strand, counting down.
TTATAATGCCTTCATCATAAACTTATTTTCTTCTTGATCTTTCTGGCTTATCCCTCCCAATGAAGCATCAGTGTGATCATCAGTTAATAGAAATAAAATAGTAATAAAATTCCATTTATATTTCTTCATCCCATATTTACATTTCTTTTGGTACTTTTTTTTTTTTTAGCATCCTTGGTCCAACTTTGCTTGATTTGGAGGGTCCCTAAACTTCATCTTTTGTACGCCTCAAATGACTGCTCAAAGAAGGAAATGTGGGCTGTTACGTTCAACAATTGTATCACAGGCCTGAAAAACCCTCTCGTTTATCACCACTTTAATGAGCCATATTTAATAACAAATGCAGTTTTGTGTATCTCCATTTTCTAAGGAGGAAAGGCAATAAGTACTACAGCTTATTGAGACTTCACAGTGTGTGGTATGAAGAATGTTTTTATCTTTTAATCTGATCATTTTTTGGAGCAAAGTTTATAATGCCTCTGTTCTCATGAGAACCAGAAGTCACTGGAAAGCAGAATGCACACTGAGCTGGGAAGGATTTAAATCCCTACAAATCTCCAAGTTTACAACACACGGGAAGGAAGGGAGAGGGAGAGTCCTCGGGGACAAAAAGCTCCTGCCTTCCAGAAGGAGACCCCAAATATATCCTGCTCTTAGTGATGTTTTCAATCCCATAGGCTTTTCCTTTGGGTCAAATGGGGATCAGTTTTAGGAGAAATTCATAGCCTGGGGGGGCTGTCTTGTAAACAAGTGTTTAGATGAGGACCAACCCAAGGACACGAGTGAATCATGAACTTCTGTTCACTTTCTGTATTATCTCTGTGAATTTCAGCCTCTTCAGCTTGGAAGAACTGCTCTAACCCTCAACATAAATGGTTGAGAAAGCCTTTTTCCCACAGAGAGGAGACACTGTACATGAGAGCCTCGACCTCTGGCCCTGCTGGGTGTTGCAGCAGTTGTTTTAGGCTGTGCCTCAAGCTGGCTTATCAAAGAATCTCTCTAACTATCTCCTGCAGCAGTGAAACCTCCCTCAGAGCTGTCAGTGGGCAAGAGGGAAGGAAGAAAAGCTGCATGTTTGGGGATGGTGATGAAATGCTGAATTTACTGTGCCCAGCTGAAGAACAAAGGGAAGGACTCTGCCTCTGACTTTCTGAGTTATTTCTTTTTTGCTGTGTTTGAGTTTCAAAAGCATTTCTTAGTGCGCAGGCTATTTTTTCTTGATGGAAATTGGCTTAGAAAAGTCTGAAACCATTTCTTAAATTCTGCCAGCATAACAAGTGCAGCACCCAGGTCAGAGCAGCAGAATAACCTGCCTTTCCCCATCAGGGTTATTTGAAGGGGAGAGGGATTTGCTGCTCTCTGTTTTTCTTCCAGTATCACACTGAAATTATGCTGCTGCACTTTTATTTCCCCTGTGCATCCTGTGCATCACTCTAAGCCCTTCCTGGAGTGCTGGCAAGGCTCTGACAGCATCTCCCCCCCCTCCCTGGCAGAGCATCTCCCCCCACCCTGGCACAGCATCCCCTGCAGTTTCCTTGGAAACATGGCTCGGAATTGCCCTGTGAGGAGCAGCAGGGAGGGCAAAGGGAATGAAGGGAGTTGCTTTGGTGTTTCCCCCCTCCCTGGGTCTTTACTCTTCCAAACAGTATCAAACATGTAAGCAATGCCCTCCAAGCAGCAGTGCCAGTGTGGGAACTGAGCTGGCTGCTGTGACATGGCACCAACAGTTGTGTGTTCATCACTGAAGAGCCAGGCAAGAGTGGCCTTGGCTACCCGTGTGGATTAGAGTCCAAATTCCATTTCTTGCTTTCCATGTCAGTGGTTTTTTGCAGCTTTGGATGTCTGCAGGCACTGCTGGAGCCCTGTGGGCAGTGAGGAGATGAGCACAGTGCAGCCACAGGAGGCCCTGCACGTGTTTGGAGGTCGAGGGAAGCCCTCACCTCTGCTAAGGTGGAAGAGGAGGAAATGTTTTCCACCTCCACCTTCTCCATGTCTGCTTTCCTTTGAACCCTGTGAATTATCCTCTGCAAGGGCAGGGTTTGAGCCTGTTGCTCACTGAAGTGTCTGCACCAATAAATGATTCTAATAAAGGAGCAGCTGGAGTTTTATTACTCATGTTGCTGCTGTTGCCCAGTGCCCTCAGCTTATTTCTGCTGCAGCTTCAGTGCCTTTGGTGGAAAATGGGCCAGGAGAAAAATTGCCATGTTCCTTTGCTCCTCTTTTATGGCTCTCAGCAAACCAGGACTCACATTGCTCCTGGGTGGCATCTTAATTGATGAGAATAAAACCCCTTAGGTTGTTTTATTTGTTTGGGGTCGGATTTTTGCCTGGTTTTGTTTTGGATTTTTTTTTGCTTGTTTTGTTTGGGGGTTTTTTTTGTTTTTGTTTTTTTTGTTGTTGTTTTTTTTTTTTAATAGGAGAAATTGAGGAGCTTTGTGGTGCTGTTGTCTTCCTGAGGAAGGTGATGTCAGTGGCTGTGGAGGGAGCTTTCATCTTCACACGAGTGGTTTGTGGTCTGTGAGCAGCCCTGCAATCAATACTGTGAGGTCTGAGCTGCTGGTTGGGCACTTCCTGCATAGGGATATCCCATTGCTGGGACCTGGAGATGGATGGAGCCCTGCAGAGACCAAGTCTTCTAACCACCTATAGATACCAAGACAAAATGCAATCGTGTTTATTTGGTAAAATATGGGCTTCTCAAGAAGTCTAGACATTCCAAATGAAACACTGATATTCCTCAGTGTCAAGGAAACTGCACCATTTGTGCAAACCCTGGTATTTTGTTCTACACTCTGGAAAAGCTTTTGAGCTGATCCACTTTGATGCAGTAGCTCTTCTTCATCTGTGGTGACAGATGTTCCTCTCAGTAAGAATGCAGGAAGACAGACTCTGCTTAATAATGGTTTCTACATCCTCTTGTCCAGGTATTTTTGCTGATCTCTAAGCAAATTTAAAAAGAAACTCTTTAGGGATCCTGCAGGTAAAGTCTTCTTAAACTATGCTAGTCACTAGTTTTGGGTGGTCCTAACCTGCTGCAAAGCACTGTGAGTAAAACTGCTGGCCTTCAGAAAACCCGGGACACAAGAATGGGTAAAAATCCAGTGAAACCCCTGGTGTTAATAAACCTAAATAATGTTCTTGTGCTATGTATGGCTTTAATTCAGAGGAGCAATTGCCTATGGGTCCTTTGTATTCTTTTGTCAAGTTAGAGAGTGGAATCTCTCTGGTTTTCCAGGATGCAGTTGGTTGTGGTGGCAGATTCCTGGTGCTGCCCCCAGCTCTGGGGTGTCTGCACTTCTGCTCTGCAACAGGACACGTGGCAGCTGAGGCAGAGAGCAGCACTGGAGAACCCTCACACTCACCTGGGAAACACAGCCCTCAGCCTGGAGTTCAGGGTTTGGCAAGGCTGGTGGTGTCCCACAAGATCCCTGTGAATGTGGTGGCACCCCAGGAAGTGGGGGAAGGCAGAAGGGTTGGGCAAGGGGCAGCAGGTTGGAGCTGCAGTTGAAGGTGCTGGCTCTGCAGCACTGAGGAGCTGAACAAAGCTGCCTTTGCTCTCCTCCCACCCACTTTGTGTGCCTTAATAGCACTGGGATATCATGCCATGGGAAGCAGTTCCTGCAGAGGAAACATCTGAAGGGCCAAGCAGTGGCTTCAAGATTTACAAAATATTCTTCATCGTGTTTTTAATCGTTTCTAAGGGACCTCTGAAAACAGGCCAGTGGGAAACTGAGTGGAATCCAGGTTTCTGTTTTTCTGTGTTTCTTCTGATCATGTCTCTTGCTGTCAATCTGCTTTTTAGAGCAGCAGGAGAAAGAATGTTGCTCACTGGGCTGCAATTCATGCAGGTCACTTTATTCCATGTCACTGCAGGGCACTGGGCTTTGGAGCCCAGCTCGTAAATTGAGCCCCAGAAGCTTGACCTGTGAGATTCCCTGAGCCCTCCCACGGCAGGCAGAGTCACAGTCACCTTATAATAGGGATTTTATCCCTCTTTGACCTTTCTGGTAGGAAAGAGGCTGGCAGGTCTCCACGAAATTAATGTAAATTGAAATATTTCTGGTTTTTCTTAGTACTTCTTTTCTTTCACCTTGCAACTTTTTCAGCCTGTTGCGGTTTTCTTTCTTTCTCCCACCGCTTCCCTCCTCTCCCCTCCCTTTCTCTTCCCTCCCCTTCCCATTTTCCCTCTTATCCCAAGCTATTAAAGAACCAAATATTGGACCTGAAAGCTTTTGCCACTGAGAATGAGAGTGGAACTTTAAAGTTTGTGAATGGCACGATACGTGACCTACAGGAAGTTCTCCTTGTTCACTGGATGTGTCTGATATGATAAAAGAACCTCTCCAAAGTTAAAATTTTTTTTCAGAATGCCTTGAAACCACATTAATTCGCTGGAAGGGAATATAAACAAATAGCTCAGCACTTGATTAAGAAATGCAGGAGCATTAAAAGTTCTTTTTTCTTTGTTCAGAAACACGGACAGACAGAACAAAGAAACTGTTCAGACACTACACAGTCGGATCCTATGACAGCTTTGATGCTTCAAGGTAAGAATTGTTCTTTTTTGGGTCTCAATGTGTTTACAAAACCTTCCTGGGTTGTCTTTCATTGTTGCTGTTGGTTCAGATTTTGGAGGGAAGGAGGGAAGCAGGTCACTACAGAGAGCTCTTGGGTTCTATCACGACTCCCGTGCTCACGTGGGATGGGTCTGACACAACAGCGAGTTGGGGAGGAATGAATGTCACTGTGTGGGGTCAGGAGGGGTGGGGACCATCAGCATTGGACCACTTAAGGTCAAGGACCACTTAAGCTGTTGGATTCTTCTCAAGAACAAACCTTTTCTCTGTTCTGGCTGGCAAGAACACCAAAATGAAATGCTGTGAGTTGTTGTTCTGAACGTTGTCTTTGCAACCCAAGTGGACCTGAAACTGCTGGGAATGATGAGTTTAGAAATGAGATTATTTGCAGTTTCTGCTGAGAATTCATGATTCTTAAGCAGGTTCTTCTCCCACACACTTAGACCTTGGACATACAGGATAACCTTGTAGAAAGGATGATTCTTAATTCACAGAACCTCAGTTAGCTCCTGGTGTCTTCTTGAGAAGATCTTGATGGTATGCTGGAATCATTATGCTTTTCTCCTGCATTACAGTTTGGGGTTGTCTTCTGTTTTCAAGAAAACCACCTTTATTGTAGGAGGAGAAATCTGAAATGTGCAAAGCAATGGTGGCAGAGTTTCATGGAGCAAAATATTTAAGGGGAAAGGAAAACAAAGGAAACGTGGTAACTGATGGTTTTATTGTGTGATCTTAGTCCTTGTTCTGAGGATGGTGTGAAGTTTCTATGTCCGTTGAGCAATGTGGGGAGGGAGGATGGAGGTCAAGTCTGCTGGAGCAGTTTGAGTGTCCTTCTGTGTTCCTGGAAAACATGTGGCAAGCACAGAAATCTGCCCTGAGCAGCGATTTGGGGCAGTGCTGGCTGAGGAGGGAAGGTTTGGGGACTGGTGGGAGGGGGAGCTTGGCACTCTTGGACAGAATGTGCTTGTCTGGGGAGTCTAATGATGATAAGGTTTTCAAGGGCTGGAAGCCTGTACTGTGAAATAAGGAAGAGCTGAGTTGGGTTTTTTGCAAGATTCTTTGTGGGATCATTATTCTACAAAATTCCCTGCCTTGTCTCTGTTTCGGTGTTAATGGGTTGGGTTGTTTCTGTAGAAGTGTAGGACCTGTGGCCACAGCGTGTTGCCTCAGAGATCCCAAATAACTCCCCTGAGAAACCTCCTGCTACTTTCTAACAACAGATTTTTGCATTAGGAAATGTCAGTTCCATCAAACCTTTCCTGTCTTTTTCTTTTCTGGAGAGAGGGAGCTATTGATTCCAAAGCATTTGGATTTTTGCTTGTCCTTTTACCAAGAAAGTTCAGGTCCGTTCCTGGGAGAGAACAATGTCACCTGAAATAGTGGCCAGAGGGGTTGTTTTGCAAGCAGGAGGCCAAAAGCCAAATTCAAAGCAAGGGCTTGAACCTCCTCTCAGTGCTGCTCAAGGATTTGTAACCCATTATCTGGGCTGAATGGATTTTCCTCTGCTTTTGAAAAGTCCCAGAACGTGTGTGAGATGTTGAGGGGGGGAAGGGGTGGAGGCTGGTGGTTTATTTTTATATTGCTTTGGGGTTTTTTTCTTGAGGTATTTGATTTATGCAGTAAAGCTCTCAAAAAAATGTAAATTACCTGATTGAGGACTACAGCTGAGAAGGGAAGTTTATCAGAAAAAAGAAAAGGTTTGTACAGCCTTCTTATTGATAAATTATTTATGACATGTGCCTGCAATTGCTCCTCATTCTGGCACCGATACCTGGTAATTATCTGAGCAGGGAGAGGGAAGGGACCCGAGTTCTCCTGCCACACTCCGAGTGCAGCAAAGCCTCGAGGAGAACTCTGCACAGAGAATCCCAAACCCACTGGATCCGCTTGGGAGGGTGATGGTGCAAGTTGAGAGGGAAGAAAGAACAAGACATTCCAAGAGATACAGTGGAAAGGCAGACTTGCTTAGCAAAGTGTGGTAAATTAAGGCTTTTGGTAAAGCAACACTAGAAAGACTGAAAAAAGTTGGTTTGGGTGCCCAAGTTTCCCAAAGTAAGTAGTTGCTGGAACCAAACCCACTTGTTTCTCTGGAGTGGGTGCAGTAACTCACTGTAACCATGCCCTTACAGAGAACTCACCCCCTGGTGAGTTCTTTTTCCATCCTTTACAAACATGACAGAGACCGAGACCTTTTTCCTCCACAAAAAAATAAGGAGAATTTGAGCTCTCTCTGTCCTAACACTGCAACAGCACACGAAGTTGTGTCTCACATGCTCCACTGAGGCTGCAAATCAGCCTTTTGTGCATCTACATGGTATTTTTCCTGGTGCTTATGTATCTCTGCTGAGGAAAAAGGATTTCATGGAAGAATCTGGCTGGAGATGAGTGTGCCTTAACAAGGCACATGTAATATTTGAGGTGCAGCTTGAATTCCTCACCCTTCAGGGAGGGGGATTGTTGAGAGACAAACAAGGTGTGGAGCTCAGAGCAGCCCTGGGGGGTTGGGCTGCTTGGATTGCTCTCTGTGTTAGCTCTCCTGTCCAAGAGATGCAGCCCAGCAGATGCACTGCTGGCAGATGTTTGGCCCAAGGCAGGGCTGGCCGTGTGCTCAGAGCAGCTCTGAATCCCGAGAGGTGATGTGGGGCAGGGAGGGGAAGTGCCTGCTCCCTTCTCTCCTTCCTTCTCCCTCCCCAAGGGCCAAAACTGCTGAGTAGAAACCCTCTGTTCAGAAATCTCTCTTAATGGCCTTATTGCCATGCAGGAAAATGCATTGGACGTGGCATTTGTCATTTTTAGGGAACTGCGCAGCTTGAGTAATGGGGGTTCATTAAATCTGTGCCAGCTTTGCATAAGAGATCAGATCTCCATACATTAGCTTCAGGAACATGGGTGGGATACCTACTAATCTGGAGAAAAGCACTGAGGCTTGCTTGCCAGTGCAAATAGTCATTAAATATCCCCCCCCTCCAATATCTGAAGGTGCCAGGGCTGCTTTGCCTGCTGTGCAGGCTGGTGGCAGACCCTGATTGTGTGAGGCAGACGTGGCATTGTCTCCTGCTGCTGGAGCTGCTTCCCTTGCCACCCCTTCACAGGGATTTCTCTATATTTTATTAGAGATTTATTATATTTTATTTCCCTTTGACCTGGTGCAGGGGGACAGCTGCTGCAGGGATGGACAGGCTTTGCTGCCAAGGTGTCCCCGTGAGAGAGGGTGAAGTTTGTTATGCTGACAGGAGCTCTCGCTGCACAAACAGGAGGAAATGCACACATTGCCTAAATATTTGTCCTGCAGCTCTGGAGGCTGAGCTGGCAAGTGGGATGGGCAAAGCTTCCTTCTTGCCCCAGGAAACACCACGGCCCAAGACTTTATTTGCTTGACACGCCTTAGAGGCAGATTGAGGAGCAGAAAGCAGGCACAGAGAAGTCATACAATAGTTTGGGTTGGAAGAGACCTCTAAGGACCATCTCATCCAACCCCCTGCCCTGGGCAGGGACACCTGTAACTATCCCAGGGTGCTCAGACCCCCGTCCACCCCGCCCTTGGACATGTTCAGGGATGGGGCATCCCTTCCCTGGGCACCCTGTGCCAGGGCCTGCCCACCCTCATCACAAAATCTCACATCCCATCAGCATCTTTTAGTTTCAAACCCCCTTTTAGTTCAAACTTCTTGTCCTGAAGCTCAGCCAAGCTGCAAGCAGGGAGTGCCGGAATGCTCTGGAGTTGTCTGTCTTCCCTGAGTTTGTGGTCAGCAGTGGCCAAGACAAGCCCAGGACAGTGATTTGGGGAGATGGGGTGGGAGCAAATCCCTCGGAGTTTGTTGGGACAAATGTGTGTCTTGGCTCTGCCTTGTGTCTTCTGGGTGCAGGGCGGTAGCCAGAGAGGCAAAGGCTTCCAGAGCATCATAAATCCTCTTCTACTCTACCTAAAGCTCATGGCTGCAGTGAATTCAATCCATACATTAGAAAATTATTTGTTACTTCATCAAGGCTGGATTCCAGTTTAATAGCAGAAAATATTGCTCAGGCAGGGAGTGCATATTGGATTTTTTTTAGGTCTATATTCTATTTAAACTAAGGCAAACCTTTAGAAATGATAATTTTTTTGATTTACTTTTTAACTGAAATGAGGGAACTGATTAATTCTCTCATGCTAGGACAGTGAATTGTTCGGGCAGGAAAGTCAGAGGAGGCAAAATCGAGTGAGCAAATTAAAACATGTGGAATTAATTCGTTGTTTAATTTCAATTGTAAAATGTTAGCACCTTTTTGAATGTGAGGTGACTGATAATACAGTGATAACTTAGTTTTACATTCTGGAGCCATCGATTTTGGTACTGGGCAAAAAAGCCAAGCTTGCTTTGGTGGGGAACGTGACCCATGGGACCTTTGGGCCACGGCAGTGCAAACGTTTCCCACTGCATTAATTGCATTAATTACACTCTGTGCGTGTGTTGTCCCACCCCACCAGCAGAGCCAGTCCCACAATGGAATGCCAACTTGAGGGCAGTCCTGAGCTATGCCCAGGAGCACGAGGAGGGGTCTTCTCCTCACGTGGGATGGACTTTGCCACGTGGGTGTTTCTCTCAGCACTTGAGCAGGTCCCACTCCCTGCCCGGGGCTGCCTTTCCCTTGGCTCCACATGTGCAGCTCCATCCTGGGGCTCCAGCAGCACCCAGAGCTCCCAAGAGAGGGGGGCACAACAAGGGACCTTCCTCAAAGGCTTCCTGCCACAAAGCCAATGCCAGCACCAAGCTGGTTTGTGGTTTGTGCTCTGCTTTTCTGGGGGAAGGAGAAGAGGCAAGTTGGGTGGGGTAGCCCGGGAGGTGCGTGCAGGACAGTTTAATTAAGAGCTTCATTTATTAACCCTGATGTGCTGGGGCTGTTTATCCCTGGCTGAAGGCAAATATCCAGAGGCCCCAGGGCAAAATCTTCCCTTCTCCCTCTCAGCTGCAGGGAGAGAAGGGGGGGAGTTNGAACAAAGGAGAGGTTCTTCTCCACGGTCCTCCCCAGCAGTTCTCTGCTGCTGTGCTCACCTGCACTGCCAGGGAGAGCAGGTTCATCCTGACCAGCTCCGAAATTCTTTGGCTCAACTGGGCTTGTCAGCCCCTGTCATTCCTCTTGTTTTTTCAGTTTATTTATAGTTTATTATATTATATATTATTATATATTATAGCTTTTCAGTTTATTTCTAGTTTAACCCCCAGCTGGTGTTGGTTTGTCCCAAAGCTGTGATGGGAGTGGTGCTGCCTTGATGGTTAAAGTGTGTTACGCTTCCTTTTTTAGTGCCAGCTCCGAGTTGGGTGCAGAAATCCATTCACCTGGTTTGATATCTGGTTTCCTGTGGATATTTTACATAAATAATCTTCCTTCTGGCCCACCCACCGAGTGCTGCCAAATGGATCTCTGCAAAAATTGGGGAGTGCATAGAGGTCTTGTTGTGTTTCCCGTGTTCTCACCTTGGCTGTCCCCAAGCCTGCAGAGCAGTGAGAGGCACTGAGAAAAGAGAATTACACAGAGAATAAACTGGTCTTTCTGCACGGGGGTTGGAGCCAGATAATCTGGGCTTGGACTGGAGGATCTTTAAGGTCCCTTCCAACCCAGGCCATTCTGTGATTCTGTGAGCTGATCTTTTCTTGGGTTTCTGTTGGATGGGATCAGTTCCCCCATGCCAGTGTTTCCTGTGAAGTGTGTGCTGTTCAAGAAGAGCTCGTGCAGGAACTGGAGTGAGGATATTAAATTGCTGCTGTTCACTTTTAATAATTAATCCACAATTTCTCTCACTTTGTTCTGTGATTGCCACATTGATAGTAAGTTGAAAGGGACTTTGCAGTTGTTCTTACCTGCAGGCATGTATTTTAAACATAATCCTAGGTTTCCTCTGATGAAAGAAAGTAAAATTAACTAATTAACTGTAGTAGTCTGATAGCACTGAACTGCTCTTAATGCAAGGCAGAGAGGCGAGGGGAGCTCAGCTTTCATACCTTGTGAGCTTGAAGAGCATAGTTGAACACAATTTGAAAAATGGCATATGTATTTAAGCAACAATTAAGGCATTGTAGATTCTGTGGAACAGGTGGAGATGTAAAATGTGAAGTTTTCCATTCGCAGTTATTTGATTTCTAATGGAAATGACTTCAGCTGCTAATAAACAACCTGGCACTCTGCCCCCCCTGCTGTGGTGTGTGCCACGGTGGAGCTTTTCATGGTGCTAACTCCTGCAAACATTTCAAGCAGTTGCTAAAACAGGAGGTAAAAAGGGGGGGCTGTGGGCCCCAACAGGGCTCTGTGTCTGAGCTCCTCATTCAAAGCTCTGCTATAATTGCACTGTCAAAATCTGATGCAATTACAGTAAAATGCAAAACTACCCAGTGAATGATAAAACTTTTCATTCACTTCTAAGTGCCTTTTTAAGTCGTTTGCTGCCTTAACACTGAGGTTTGCATAAACCACCTCAGCAGGATTTTGGCTTTTAGCAAGTGATGGTTTGGGAGCTAATGATTAAAATCTGTCAGACATTTTCTGGGCTAGGTGTTTGCTAAATTTTTTCATGATAGATGTTAGCAAAGGAAGATCAACAGTTGCCAAGAACAAAGTTGGGGAAAAAAAATATAGCCTTTCCCCAATTTAAAATGAAAATGCTCTTTCTGAAGAACTTTGAGGCTCTCCCTCTAGTTCTGGTCCAAACCTGTCTGTGTGAGTACAGGAACAGGAGCTCCTGCTTGCAAGGGCTGAGCTTCGGAGATGTGCCTCTTCCTGCACCGCAGCATTTCCTCTGAGCAGATGCTGGAGGACAGGATGGATGTCCTGTGTCCTGGGCATGGGGTGGAAGAAAGTTTCCTGAATTAGAACAGGGAAAATAAAAAGGGAAAAGGAAATGGGAAAATGAAAGGAGGAAAGGAAAAGGGAAAGGCAAGGCAGCAAGAGAAGTTTGTGGGGGTGTGACACCAGGTTAGTAAGAAACAGGAGCCACCTAATGAGATGCAGGGAGAGAGCAGAGGAAAACAGGAGGTTCAAATGTTTGGCTTTTGGAGGAGGAGAAGAATGATTAAGATTTTAACAATGAGTGTTTTCCATTCCCGTGTCTCAGCCTCCAGTGGGATGACTGAGCTTCCTCGGGGTGACCTTTAATTCCCTGCCCTGCTGCCCCTTTGGCTGCTGTCCCCTCACCTAATCACTGGATGAGCAAAGCCACCATCTGGAGCCAGAAGGAACAAATAACTGTTGGGTTCTCACTGTGGGCTTCCCTCCAGTGGGAGCAGGGATTCAAATCACTTTCTTTTTCTCCCTCCCTCCTTTTCTCCCTCCCTGTTTTTCTCCTTCCCTGTTTTTCTCCCTACCTCTTTTCCTCCCCTCTCCCTCCTCTTTTTTTTTTTTTTCTCATTTTCTTTTCTTCCCCCCTCTTTCCAGCCAGATTTTCCCCAATATTTGTGCATTTGGAGAATTTGATCTGTGGGGCAAATATCAAGGGTGGCTGGCAGGCCACATAGGTCCTTTGTTCCTCTTAAGAAAAGAAATGATCAAAAAGTAAGCAAGGGGTTGGTTTTCATGCTCCAGGTAACGCTGATCCCTCCCATTGTGCAGAACATGAGGTGGATGGGAGGAAGGTGCCTTGTTTGTCTTGGGACAGAGTTGTGTTTTCTCTGTTTTGGAGCTGGAGTTGTGTTTCCTTATAAACTGAGTGGAGTCCAACCCAACAAAGAGGGAGCAGCTGCACAACAAGCCATAGCTGGTTCACCTGGCCTAGAGAAGATCTGGGCTTGAATCCTGTGTGTGTCACACAGCTCTGCCTTAAACCCACACCTTGCGCTGCTGCTGAGTGCAAGGACCTGGAGGATGGAGCAGTTCTTTGTCCAAGCCCTTGGAAACCTCCAGTCCTTCCCTGAGCCAAGGGACAGATGCTCCCTCCACCCTCAGAGGTTGTGGCACACGGGTGGGAACTGGGATGGTTGGCACAGCCCCCACCTGAGTCACTGGGGGTATTGCTGGGGGTTCTTGCTCTCCCTGACACAAAATGTCATCCTGTGTCCTGCAGAAATAATGTCCAGCAAAGGCTTCATTTAGACCTGAAAGTATCAACAAAAGGTTGCCTTCAATGGATAAATGAAGGTTCACTAAAACTGCTTTCATGGCACAGTTCTAAGCAGCAGAATGGTGAGTGTTACACACGTGCACAGGGAGTGATGGCAGCTGCATTTTTAGGAAGAAGTCTGTGCCTTCTAATTTCTCTGTTTTTTTTTTTTTTATTTTTTATTTTTTTAAAGGATTTTAGGCCCAGAAACACAACCAAGAGTTTAGTGCTACTGTTGAAAACTAGGGGTGATACTGAGTGGATGATGTGATCCTTTCGACCATCATGTCCAAAGCACTGTCAGATTTGTAGAACAGCTGTAACCCTAACAGAGGTGGTTTATACCTCTACTCAAGTATCATACACTCTGAACCACACTTAAGTGAAACTCTCTGCATCTTAAGTTAGTTGTTTAATTGAGTTAAAATGATAAACCAACATTTTCACCCCGTCTCCAGTACATAGAAAATAAAACCTTATTTCCAGAAATCCCATGTCAGTGAAACCAAGGAGCTGTGGCTGTATGTCCAAGGAAAGGGGGCAGTAAGGAGAGAGTCCAGTTCAATCACCACTTAATTAAGAGCAGTAATGGCCAGTTTAAATTATGCAGAATTCCCCCTCTGTGTCAGCTGGTGTTTGTGAAGTCAGTGGTTTTCCCCTGCCACCAAAATTTTGGGCTGAACTGGCCATGCCTTGACAAAATTGCTGGCAATGATGATGCTCTTAGGCAGGAGGGCTCTGGAAAGGGGCATTCCTCCAGCTGTTTTCCAGGTAAGTAAGCAAATAACTTAGACTTAAAATAACTCAAGGGCTTAGTGCAATTAGAGAAATGGAGAGGGACAATATATTTCAGAAGAAAAGGCAGAGTTGGCACTTCCCTTTTGATGTTAATGAGACTGTAAAATACTGAGGTGATTAGTCAGGATGCTTAAAGGGAAATGCGAAAATTAAACTGTACATCTCTGTACATTAAAATTAAACTGTGCATCACCTCTGCATGTATTTCCTGTAAAACCCTAGGAAATCAAAGTTTCTCACTCTCCACTGTAATTTTAAAGCTCTTGGAGAGGAACCAAGGGGAAGATGTTTTCAGAAAAGCTTTATGCCTTTGTTGAGGCCTCACTTGTTTTGAGACAGAACTTGAAACGGAGTTGCAAACGTGCCTTATACTGAAGGCAGAAAACTTTCTGTCCTAAAATTGTATAGGTATTTTACCACTGAGGATTTAAACACTGTACTCCTCAGAAAGGTGGAGCCTTTTAAGAGAAGGACTTGCATCTGGACAGCTGAGATGCACAGCCAGGGATGCTCAGGCTGCCTGTGGTTGGAGCTGTGTTTAGTTTCCAAGGAATGCAGGACAGGAGGGAGGTAATTCCTCCTGCTCTTCATCAGGCTGTGATGGAAAACCTGAGGGGTCCTTAAAGCTGATGAAACTCCTGGTCATCACCACTCCTGAAATCACCAGTTTCTTCCCCCTCTTTCATAGTTTAGTTCTTTTTAGACTCTCTGAAGGGTTGACTGAGCAAACCAAGTTAAGATACCAAAACGTAGATTTGAGTTTAATAATTGTTTTCAAGACCTGCCAAACTGCTGCCTCAAAGGGCTTGGAACACGGTTTAGAAGTGTTAATAGAACACTCTGTTTTGTTTTGTAACTCAAAGTGTGGCTGAGGTATGTTGCAGAAACACCAGAGATCCTGGGGGAGGTGGATGTAACCCCCTGTGTCACCATAGGATGGGCACGTGATGGGGATGATGGCAAAACTGTGCCTGAAGAATTCACATGTGGAGATGTTTAGGGAGAAAATTCCTCTTTCTGTGTGGTTTGGTGGCTGGAAGTGAAGCTGGTTTGGGGTAGAAAAATGCAAACCTAACCAGGAAGGTGGGTAAATATTCGAGTTACCTAAAAGTTGTGTTTGTACAGTCTCTTTACTCAGCACATGGTGTGAGCAATGAATATTCATATCTTCATAGTGCAGCCTTGGGTTGCTCAGTGGCTTGATAATTAAACCTGATCCTCAAGTGTGAGTGGAGTGTGCTGGAACCCAAAATGCTCATGTGAGAGATGGAACATCTGCATGGGAGAGTTGGAAGGACCCTGTGTTGTCAAACTCCTGTTCTCTACTTTTGTGTCTGGCTTTACTCTGTCACGTGTCACTTGAATTGGCTGTTCATTTATGAATTACCAGTGAAATTAATTAATACAGAGGAATAGAGCTTTTATTTTTTTTAGGCTCAATTTGCCACTTTCCTCACCACCCCTCCTCCTCCCCATTCTTTTTTCTTTCCTCCCTGCCAGTGCAGATGCAAAAGAATGATATTTGTCTTTAAAAAGGCTGTAATACTCATTGTGGGGGGTGTGTGTGTGTATATATATATATATGTGTGTGTGTGTGTGTGTGTATTCATGTATGGATATCAATTCATCCATGCATTTGACTGCCTATATATCCTATATATGGTGTGTGTACGTTTTTTTATTTATTTAGGATTGTTGCATTTTTCCCCCCTTCATATCCTATCCTGAGATTCCTATAGAACATAAAATCAGGCTTTCACTGGGTCTCTTTTCCAGGAAGTTGTTTGACTTTCTGCTTTGCTGTTATCAGCATTTTACTGTGGTTGTTGCAGTTTCAGCAAATTCAGGTGAAAACCCTCAAAGTACTACTGGCCAAATCAGTTGACTTTATAATATTATTTTAGCTACTCCCTTCCCCTACACACCAAGAATATGATATTAAGTGTAATTAAAAGCTGAATAAAAGAATGTGGACTGAGAGAGATATGAAGGTTCTCCATGAAGAAACTGTGCAACTACTTTGCACTTCTGCCATGAAATTGGATGTTTCTCTTTTAAAACCTGGGTTGTTTTGGTTTTGTTTGGTTGGTTTTTTTGTTGGTTTGTTTGTTTGTTTTTGGTTTGGTTTGGTTTTGGTTTTTTGTTGTTGTTGGGGGTTTTTTGTCGGTTTTGTTTGTTTGTTTTTGTTTTGTTTTTGTTTGGTTGATTTTTTGTTTGTTTGTTTGTTTGTTTTACAATTTAGAACATAAATCCATAGGTCATTTTGCACTGTTACTTTCTTTAGGACAGGTTTCATCTTTGCAGTGGTGGTTAATCGTTTGGGCACCTCTGTCAGTCCCAGGCTGGAAGAAGCAGCATCTTCCTTCTGCCAACCTCCTTCTTGTTGAGTCACTCTGTGACTGATAATTTGTGGGTTTGGTAACTTATTGAAAGGCTCTTCATTTTTCACCCAGGGCATCAAGTGTCCCAAATGCAATTAGGACTGTTTGATTACTTGTTCAGAAGTGTGAATGAAACACCTTTGGAGGTGGAAGGAGTCCTGTGCCCCACCAGGCTTTACTCCAGTGTGTCATTTCCTCACTGTGGAGCAGAGACCTGTTGGATCCAGGGCTTGGGGAATATCTCACCATCTTTTAAAGCACACTGCAGTTTGGCACATCCCCCTTTCATCAGCACATTTCAAAGCCAAACCTGCAGCCTCACTGTCCCCATGATCCAAGAGCTGTGTGATGCTTGCTGAGCTCTGTGGGAACAACACTGGTACAGGAGATGGGGAAGACAAATGTATTAGTGTAGGGCTGTTGTAGGGTAGTGCTGTAGCATCCTTCCTCATTTTCCTGCTCCTTTACTTGGCCAGCTGAGGAAAACATGGCTGAGTTCACCAAGAAGAAATCAGAATATGTCCTTTCCGTTGCAGTTTGAAGTTATTTGCCACGAATTCTAAAGGCAGAGAGGAAAGTAGTGCAAGGAAGTGTAATGGGGGTCTTTTCTTACCCCTCTGGGGTTTCTGCTTGAGTGGCAGCTGTGCCAGGAGGGTACTGACACACGACCAGCATCTGCCTGCACTTCCATGTGCAGCCCTGATGTTTTAATTGTGGTGGTTTTTTGTGAAATAGCAAAATGACGTGGGGAATTTTTAGTTCTCTGCCATTCTGTTCATCCCTTCTCCATCATATTTTAATTATTGTGCCATCATTGCACTCCTTGGACTTCTGTCTTCAGTTAAGTAAAGGATTTGTCAAGTTCAAGTTTGCTGCTGCCCAGTGTTTCTATTGTAGGGATGGGCTGTGTCTTCCCTGAGCACAATGCTGAGATACTTCACCATCTATGTGAAAATATTTCCTTCCTCCCAAACACATCTTGCTATAAACTTCCAGATAAATATTTGTTCTAAAGGAAAGTGATTTAGACTTGCTGATGTGACTGAAATTAGGATTGATCGATTGGACAGGGTAAGCACTTGACACAGGGCAGGACGGAATATGGGACTGTGTTTTGAGTGAGTCATGAGAGGAGGTGACTATAAATGCTTAGGCTGACCCCTTCCAGCAGGAACAGCAAACATTTTCCCACTGTAAGTTTGTTACATCTTACAGAAAGATTTGCTGTAGACTTAATTTCCATTTTATATGGTGTCAAGTCAGGTAACGTGCAAAAACAAAAGAGAAATACCTGGAGAGAATATTTTTCATGTGCCTTTAATGTGGATTGACTGTCACAACATGCAGAAAAGAGCTCTTCCTCATGAACACATTTCCCAAATTCCCTTTACTGGGTTTGGACATCACCACCACAAAGTGGCTGTCTTAGCCTGCAGGAATTAGTGGGACTGCATTCAGACATTGCATAGTCATTTCTGGAGTGACTTGGAGATTGCTTTATTGCACCTGGCAGGGCCTCTGACTGTTGCGAGAGGCAGCTGGGTGTGAGTTCAGCAGAGCTCTCACAAACATTGCAAGAGTGCTGAGCAGGGTGCATGCCAGTGAGGTTTAGATTGCCCTGGCCAGCTGGAAGAAGTGGACTTGGAGAGAGGAACTGATGAGTGGAGGCACAGCAAGCCTTGGGACTGATGGAGCTCAGGTGGTTGGAACTGGTGACCGGAGCATGGGCTGTCGAGTAACTTGTCTGCCTTGCAAGGCTGCAGTCCACTTGGTTGAAGCTGAAAAGGTTCCACTCAGATTATGTTTCCAGGAGATGCACGTTTGCAGAGAATGAGGAAAATAATTCCTATTTGAGGTCATTTTTTCTCTGCCTTGGGGAGAGACTGACAATCCAGCCGAGAGCCACTTTTGTCTCTGGTTACTGCTGGTGATGTTCAGTGGAGTGCACTCCACGGGCTGTATGTCAGGTTGAAAGCAGCAATATAACCTTGGCTACAAACTTGCCTAAACACATCCTACAGTCCTGAGAGTTTCCACCTCTGTAATTTCCTCTTTGAACTTGTGGAATAAGTCATGCTTACCATAGGGTGAAGTTACTCTGGATGAGAAAAGGGAAGGTGGTTTTCACCCGTTTGCCTCCACCAGGAACCTGTGCTTCAACCTTTATTTTCTTCATGCAGATCCTTAGGAAGGACTTGGCATTTCTTCTCCCTTCCTCGAATATTATCCTAATGGGCTGTCAGCCAAGGGGGAATTGTTGCTGGTTTGAAAAGCCTGCACAAATGGTGGTTGTTACGTTGAGTGTTACAGTGCTGAGTTCAAAACTCACCTCTGCCTGACCACGGGTAAATCTCTGTGTTTCCCTTTCTCCATTGGCCAGACTGTAAAATGACGGCACTCACAACAGCTCTGCACAACTCTTAAATTGTTAAGGAAGCCACGTGAGCCGATGAACAAGTGTATTTTCTAATATTTACTGTTTACATGAAGCAAGGATTTACATTTGCCTGTTTTTATGATTGTGCTTCAGGCAGAAATATTCTGCATTTGATGGGATGTCTTTTGCATTTAGCTTTGTATGCAATGAATCTTGGTCTTACACAGCCCAAAGTCAAGGTAGTGCATGCCCTATTTAAGTAATGAGGTATTGATTTTAAAATTACTCATTTTATTACCATAATATGGAGCTGGTAATATTCTGAGAGCTTGTCTCTGAAATGGAGGCTGCTTAATTTTGGTTCAAGATGGGGCAGAAATGGACTTCAAGGATTTTGCCTGTCAAAATCTGGCATATCAGAGGCAGCAGGGACTGCTCAGCCTCATGCAGAGCTGTACAGAGCACTGCAAACATCTGTGAAGAGATGCCTCTTGCTCTTGCTTCAGCTCAGCCCTCTGAAAAGGCTTGTGATGTAATGTCACCTTCATTTGTCACTGGCAGCTCTCCCCTGTAGGAAATTCTGCTGCTCAGTATTTACAACACCTTCAGGATCAAAGAGCTGCTGCCAAGAAGGCTCATGGTGAGAAATTGTGACCTACTTTCACATTTGGCACCACTTTGCCTGCCAAGAGCAGGTAGACTGTGAGCAGCCCTTCTGGGAAGGGATCCACCCTGCCTGGGAGACAGCCCAGGGGTTAAAATTCCCCCCTTCTCCTGGGAATTCGGAGCTTGCTGGGAGCAGGGGTGTGCAGGCTGCAAGTTCAGTCCATTTTTTGTGTGCTTCTTGGTTGTCCATCCTGTTCCTGCTGCTGGAGGGGTGTGGGGGGTGGGCAGTCCATTGGCTTTCTGGGGTGGCTTTAACAGGTTTTAACTGCTCGTGCCATCAGAGCATTGCAGGTCCTTCTGTCCCAGCACATAAATAAGGAGAAAGGGCTGCACACCTGATTCTTTCAATCCTACATTTTTAGTTTACAGGCTGTGATGTTGTTTTCTGTATGAAGTATATGACTGAAACCCTGTATTAGTAAGCTGTGTTTGTCAAATAGTAGAGATCAGTTGGTGTGTTTTCCTACCAAGGATCATGTTGTGCTTCTCCTTCCCTTCCCTCTTCCCTCCCACTTGCAGGTAAAACGGAAAACTCTGTAAAATTCTGGCAGATTAGTATTCCCACTTTCAGTATCTAAACTGAAGTAGAAAACTGTGTAGTCCAGGGAGTAAATGTGCTGTACATGAAATCTCAGGTGTTTCCTGTATCTTTAATTTGTCCATGGCTTGGAAATGCCCTTTTATTTAATGAACCACCTGGGGAAGGGCTTGAGATGCCTGTGATTCCAGGTGTAGGTGATTAATGTTGATCAGGGGATTTGATCCCAGTTTTTCTCAGCACTGCTTTTGGAATTTGAGTTTTTAAAGAAGAACATGATGAATTTGCTTGGTGTTGTCGACTTGGATGGAGGAATCAGAGCAAAGTTTGTGGAGGCATCGGGCAGAGAGGCTTCTGAATTCTGTAAGTTCATGAACTGTGGGGAGGGGGGAGTAAGTTGTTCTCTGAGCCAAAGCCTTGCTATGGTCAGGTTCTCACAAGTTGCCTTCTAACCTCTGGTGAGCCATTCATAGGTGACAAGGAAACTGGAAGGAAATGGGGTTTATTAATTGGACTGGGTGTTAAGACAAAGGCTGGAGTCAATTTTGCTGTTGACTCTTCAGTGGATGAGAACAGAGCCCCACTTTGAAAATGGGAGTGGGGGGATGAAGGGAATAACCCAACACAGTGGGATCAGCCAGCTCTGGTAACAAGGGGATTGTTGATGGAGAGTTTGGGTGCTGCTCTGAGAGCTCTGAGGGCTTCACGTTCCATCCCCCCCGATACTCCTGAGCAGGGATGTGTTTGGCTTCCTCAATAAACAGGCACGTTCTTGTTGCACCCTTTCTGTAGCAGGGTGTTCACTGTGAGCCAAGGGATTGGCTGCATGGGACAGTAAATAAGAGTAAGTTGAGAGCCAGAGTACAAAAGCTGTTGGTACTTCTGGAGATCAATCATCTCCTGCTCACACCGTCCCCGCTGTGGTGGCTTTAATTCCTGTGTGGTGGTAAATCCTCCACCTGGAAGCCATCCTGACATCATTGCTTGAGCAGCACTGTGCAGTTTTGTCCCTCAGAGCTGGAAAGGCACCAAAAGAGCAGTCAGTGATACATGAAAAATCTGGAGTTTGGAGGCTGTCCATCGGTGTCCTGGGATCAGCAGCACTCTCTTTGTTCAGAGCTTTAAATATAAAAAGGTCACACCAATTTTTCTTTATTTAGTTTCCTTCCCCCCCGCCCCCCCCCCTCTGGGGGATTATTGATGGCCCTGAAGCAGATCCAGTCTCTTATTGCATCTTCTGCTTTAGGGACTGGATTCTGGAGGAGTCCAGTGGTGACACAAGTTGGCTAGTGACAAATCCAGACAAGAAAACTTGCTCATGCTTGGTTGCTCCTGAAATAGTTCTGTGTGGCTTTTAAAGCAGCATGGCTTGCAGTGCTCACAGTTCATGACCTTAACCCCTGACACTGCCCTTAGAGCTCAGGATGTCCTGCAGCTCGTGCTGTGCAGTGATTTTATACCTAAAAGAGTGTTCAAAAATGGTTTTTTTCCCCCCTTTTTTTTTTTTTTTTT
>VXAU01002658.1:112893-134967 GCA_013399695.1 Formicarius rufipectus | reverse complement strand
TTTTTTTTTTTTTGCTTTGAGCATATTTTTAGTAACCTTATGTTCAATGAAAGGTACTAAACAACTTAGGGCTCTTACAGATCGCCCCTGTATCTGAAAGGTCCCATTTTAATGTGTATTTTATGCATTTTCTGCATCTCCCATCCACTTTCATCTTAGCCAATGACAGCAGGATTCCTGAGGCTCCTTTCTCTTTAAGGGAATGCTGCTTACATAAATAGCCCTTTACACCATCTCCTTGTTTTATAATATTAATTGTTTATCAGAGGACAGGAAATATTCCTTAGAAATGTGCTTTTCCTGCTTGTGCATGCCTTGTTACTATTTCAATTATGCAGATTCTTGATGCTGTGGAAATTTGTGCCTGATGACGCCAAGGCAGCTGCACGTTGTTAGCATTGTAGGCTGTCAGATGATCATGTGGGATTCTTGCAGCATGCAACATTCAATAGGATTGAAAAAGGGCTTTTGATGCAAGGCATAGCTTTCAGAATATATTTGTGCCTTTTAGTTAGCTAATAGAAAATCATAACTTATTATCTTTAAATTTAAAATGCTGCCTCATTTTTCTTCTGGTTGGTTTCATTTTGGCTTCACTAGAAGATGCATCTGGTACATCCACGATTGAGGAGTTTATTAATGATACTGTCGTTCAGTTCACTTACTTTTTTTCCTTTTAGAGTCCTAGCTAGCCCACAGATTACATGATCACATGTTCATCCAGTCATTCATATAGAACACAAACCACCATGCATGATTTCTTCTTCTTTCTTTTTCCTCTCTGCCTTTTTTATGCCTTTTCAGTTGCTTTGTCATGTTCTCTTTCACCATTAAGCTGAGTCTTTGTCTTCCCCTCGCTGCTGTTTGTTCTCTGTTTTCCCATGCTTGGTTACTGCAATATTATTTGATTAACGGGCTGTGATGATGATGAACCTGCACACTGGAGGAGCAGCTACTACAGTGGTGATGAAGGGATGTAATAATGGTCGCTATCCTCGGAATTCTCTCTACAGTGACTGCATCATAGAAGAAAAGGCAGTGGTCCTGCAGAAAAAAGACAATGAAGGATTTGGATTTGTGCTCAGAGGGGCAAAAGGTATGTGCTCTGTGTGTGTGTGTGTGTGATGTGCCGTGGCATGAAGAAATTTATACATCTCGGAATATAAGCAGGAATTATTCTTGGTGCACTTGGTTGCTAGACAACAGGATCTCTGTGTGCTGTACTACTCAGATGGATTTTAGTGCCTTCTCTCTGAAGCAGTTTGCATTTTTACATAGGAGAAGCCCTGTATAATCGTTTGGGGGGGGGGGGGGGGGGGGGAGAAAGTTTTGTCTGTATTTTTATTGTGCTGCTCTATGTGGTATTTTGTCCTTAATCTGTTCGGTTGTGCAGTTTACCTGCCTCCGGGAAACCTGCTCTCCTTAGAAACCCTGCATTTTTATTTCAAATGGCAGTTTATTGAAATAGGGCTGTGAATAGGAAGAGACAAGAGAGAGATGTTTTCTTTAAGATAGGCGTGGACCCTTCTGCAAGGTGACATTGGTGCAGTTTTAGTATGAAAATATGTTTCTTTTTTTATACCTTCAGAAGCTGCACGTATGTTGCATGGCCTGTAGTGTGCTCATTTGTAAAGCTGTTCATATGTTCACCTGCATGGTCCTTTCCTGTGGGCTAAAATCTGTACTAATGGCATCCTTAGGAGTTAAAAAAGGCATTCTGTTTAATGCTCTGCTTTTTAACTCCCAGTGCGGTTTGCTCCTTTTGTATTTAAAAAAGACCTCTCTGATGGTACGTGCCATCTCCTGCTCCCCCTCCTTTCCCATGGCTTCTCCCTTGCCTTGCTCCAGCATGACAATCATTCCATGTCTCCCTTCGTGGCACACGGGTTTGGCTCTCCCCGTTCCCCACCCCTACCCTGGGACCCCCAGAGACTGTCAGGGTTGCAGAAGCTTCTCTGGTTTTGGCTAAATCGAGTGGTAGGAGCTGCAAGGAGGGAAGGCACAAGGGCACTGCCTCTTCCCTCAGCACTGGCATTAGCAGAGCCTTGAGCAGAGGTTGCTCCCCCTGGGCAGCCCAGAGGTTCTCCCCAGTTTCTCTGGAGCACTGAGGGCACCTCGGGTGAAGGACCCAAGGACTTCTCTGCTCCTCTGTGTACGTGACACAGGGAGAGGGAGGGCTTTTACGGGGCCAGCTGTGCCTCCTTTCCTAAAAAGTGGTTTATTTTGGGCTCTTCGTTGTCATACCCGTGGAGAAGAAAAAATGCTGCTTGATCTTTTTCATCCTTCCCCACCCACCCCACCCCAGCCCCCCAGGTTGGCCAGGAGCTCTCTCCTGGCTCCAGTACATAATTCACTTGTGGATTGGATGCTGCCAGACTTCCAAGCACCGTGCCAGGCACACAAAAAGGTTATTTGAGCTAATGCTGAATATCCTGGAATACTCAGAACCCAGTCATTGCTTGGCCACCTTGTTTGTGTCAGGAGAGGAGCGTGTCTTTCTCTCTCTGCCCTGAAGACCTGTGGATTGCTGTTCCAGAGGGACTGCTCCTTGTCCCCAGCCTCCTCTTCTCCCCTGGGATCCTCTGACTTGCAGCACCCCCCATATTTTTAACCCTCAATCTGAATGGCCCACAACAGGCCTGTAGTCAAGTGGTATTTGCAAGCACTCCATAACTTTCTTTTTTTAATGTGGTATTTATTTTTAAAGCTGACACACCAATTGAAGAATTCACCCCAACTCCAGCCTTTCCTGCTTTGCAGTACTTGGAATCTGTGGATGAAGGGGGAGTAGCATGGCAAGCTGGCCTGAGAACTGGAGACTTTTTGATCGAGGTAGGAGATGCTGAAATTTGATTCTCAGTGCTCTGTTGGGGAAACAGGGATGTTCCCACTGCAGAAGTGACTCGGGCACAAGCGTGTGATGCTCCTGAGCAGCAAGTCCTGGGGGCTGACAGCAGCAAGGTGCTTCCCTCATGAACAGCTCCATGCAGCATTTAGGGCAGAAGTTGCACATTACAGTGGTCAGCGTGGCTGGGAATTCCCTGCTGGTTCTTTGGGAACGCACCCTCGGAGATATTTGGGAGGTTCTGTTCTTGGAATTAACACATTTGGATTGGTTTCAGTGTTTATTGTAGGCCATCAGTTCTGTTCTCCTCTGAGCATTTCCAGAGAGTGACCCAAGTGAATGGGTTTTGAAGCGATCAGAGCTATCCGTGGTCTAGGGCTGGTTAGTAACCATGGAGAATAAAGCGAATGACTTTGGCTTGAAATTGGATTGTTCTAACTGTAAATACAAAAAATAAGCAATGGATGCTATTGCAGTATAAATCACCTTACAAAAGGGGTATATTTAAATACTCCTTTCAGTCATACCAAAAATACCTTCAGGTTTAACGTTTTGGAGGATCTCTGGTTGGTGTTTTAGGTTTTGTTTAGAGTAGTTGGTTCTCCTGGTGAGTGTTACTGGACAGTTGGCAGCAAAATCTTCATTTGAGCTTTTCTTCCTTTGCCCCTTACAACCTCTTCAGGGCCAGCAAAGGGATGCTGTGATTCTGTCAAACTGGGTACTGCAAATAGGTCTTTTGGGATGGATTGATGGAGTCTTGTCTGTAAGATCTATTGATTTAGCTTTATTCTGTGTTTCCTTCCTCTGTCACATAGCTGTGTTGGGAAGGTAGTTGCTGGTGCTACGTTTATTTCTGCAGAGCTGCTCTTTCCACTGGGAGAGGGTATATGATATGCAGCTTTCTTTGTTGTGTGTCTTGAACTCCCATGGTGATTGAATTTAAATAGTTGCACCAGTTCCTCGCAGTGGAGCAATGAAAGAACAGGCTTTGCAGGCTCCTAAAGTCAATAGATGTGCTTTTTTATCTCTGCCTTCAAAGTACATTTCCCTTACTGTTTGTTTACTTAAGAATAAGCATTTAGCAAACCATTAAAGACCAGCTTAAAAATTGTACTGATGCCTTCTCTGGGCAAGAATCCTTCCCAGACTATCCTTATTGATGTTAGGTGGGGTTTTTGAAGCAGGACTTTATTTTTAGAAGTTGATTTCTTGTTAGGCTTTTCATCCATGGGAAGGATGAATAGTTGTGTATTGGCAGATTTCATGGATAGATGTGATGGTGAATAATGTGCAGTTTAATGGAGAGAATTACAGGATGATAACTATGCCCTTGTATTTATTTTTTTTTTAAGATCTCTGAAGGGATGCAAGAACTCATTCTGCACAAAGCTTTACTGTGGTTTGTTTTTTTTTTATCTTTGGCAAATGAGAGAAGAATGATAATTAATTGTCTAGACAATTCACTCCTAGCCTTGGCTTAGAAGAGCAGTTAAACATGCACACGCAGTGCTGAATCAGGATGTTAATCCATACTCCAGCATATCTGTAATTAATTCCAAAAGAAGCCATTATTACATGCAAATCAAATCCATTTCTGTGTAATTTATGTTCATCGGGGTTATTCCCTTCTGAATTTTGCAACTTAATTAAGAGGAAGTGCTAATCCTGAGAAATGACAACTTTGCTGTGGCAGAGACTCTTATGTGGGAGAAAGGCAGGTTTTTTTTTTTTCTCTGTATGAGCAACGAAGACAAGCCATCTTTGGAGGCCTTGCCAGCGCTGCGGGAGGCACTACCGTGGAGATGCTCCACCTGCACTTCCAGCACTGCCAAACTCCTCTCTTTCTCGTGTTGGGCCCTGAAGATCTCAACTGACTTGGTGCAGTCTGTCTTGGTGCTAAATGATTTCTCCCCTGCCTCTGAAGTTGATGCTGCCCTGTGTGTAAGTGCCACCTCAAGCATTTGTGAGGAATATCATGCATTTATCATAAATGGCACATGAATAATAAAGGAGTTAACGGGCAACTAGGATCCTAATTAGTCCCATTTATAACACTTGCAGCAAGTGACAGGCTTTAGGGAAGGGAGAGTCCACTTTGGCAGAGGGCAAGATGTGAGGGGGAGCAGATGTTTCACTCTTGCTTGAGGAGGTTTGGTGGCTTGGGGGCGTGGAGACGAGGGTGGCCTCACTGTGGAAAGCAGGCTTGACAGGAAGAGAGATGCTTTTTTGTTGGAAGCAGGAGAGATGATTAGGGTAGGAGAAGACAAGGCATCATTTCTTCATGTGTAGTCATAGTCTGGAATCTTCTGAAGGTGGTAAAACTTCAGTAGCAGCTGTGAAGGATGGTAATAATTCAGTGCTGGAGTTGATGTTTGTTGGGCAGAACAAATTAAAGATCTATAGGGAAATGACAGGAAAAGGTGCAGGGCTGGCACGATACCACATGACTGAGTTTTTATCAAGTTTGCAGGTTTTCTTTATTAAATGCTTTAATACTCACCTGTCCAACCCCTCGAGTGAATGTCAGCAGGAGTCCTCAGAGATGAATGTTCACTTGCTTTGGGCACAGTGTTCACAGAGTCTTCATGGAAACTTCTGACAGCGTGTGGTTTCTCTCCTTGCTTCAAACCCAGTCGTGTTTTCTGTGCTAAACTTCGAGAGGGGTGTGGTTTCCTGGACAGAGCACAGATCACATGTACTGGGTGATGAGTGCATGAGGAGCTTCAGAGCTGGAGGAGAGAGGGGGACACAGCTGCCTTTAGGTGTGGGTTTTCATCAGCAGTTCAGTGGATGCCAATCCATGGGACTCCTGCCTTGGCTTTGAGAAGCAATCAGGAAAGGAGGATGGTTGTGACCTGGTTGGTACAGTCCTCTTGGTTATTTGTCACTGCTTTAGTCCGTGTTTTCTTGACTCTTGAAATCTGCCTGCTTAAAAAGACAGAAGTAAAGCAACATATTAGGCCAAGTGCCATCCAGCCTGAAAATTGCAGTTTCCAGTAGAAAGGGAATAAAAAACCCCTGCAACCATCCTTAATCCCAAAGCCTTTGGAAGTCCTTGGTAGCTCCTCAGGGACTGGGTCTCTCCACTGCCCCTGCTGAGGCTTGGGAACCTTCAGGGAGTTCTGCCTTGGGATGTGGCCTCGGGAGTAGTTTCAGCTGGGGCTGTGCTGGCTTTGGGGGTTTGCTTTGCTGGCATACATGAGCCCAACCCTCTTTGAATAAGGAAATGCATTCAACTAGAAGAGATGCTTTATAAAATCAGAATAGGGTTTTTTTGGGGGGAGGGGTTTAGTGTGGTGGGATGTCTTTCTAAATTAAAACCCAGTGGATTGTTAACTAGTTGTTGTTGTACCCATGAGTGTGAAGCTGTCTTGATCAGTGTTTTTATTTCATCAGCATATCTCATAGAAACAATAATGTTATAATATCAATACTCAGAAAGCAAAGTTAATTCTGCAATATTTTACCAGAATAATGCATTTCTTCTCTAAATGAGGCATTGCAGTTTGCATTATTGTGTCATAAAATCTCTTATTTTTCCAGATAAATGGAAATGTTATTGTCTTTGGAATAGCATGGCTGCTTATTTACATTCCAGTTAAAATGTAAACTAGATAAAAGCGGTGAATTATTCATTTAAAATATCAACAGGCAAAATTCAAGGTTTAATTGGAATATCAAACCCAGAGGTGGTAATAGAAGAACCTTCCTCATTGGCACTTATAGTAAAAAATGCAGAGTGGTCTGTAATATAATTGCCTGTGTTTCTTTATCCTCGGGAGCTCATACTGGTACCGACTTGGCTTTAAGAAGTGATAAGTGGAAAATAGACATTCCATTACAGGAAAACATTATTTTATTGTAGTCTTAAAGATATCTGTCCTCTGACTATATGTCAGAAGGAGCAAGAAGCATTCAGGGAGACCTTTGAAATACCTGGAATATTTTTAACCATTTGCACACACCAGTAACTTGAGATTAATATTTAGCACTAAGTTCTATTTTGGTTTTATTCCAGCTCTTTATGCAAACCTCCAAACTCATGTGGAAAGCAAACTTTTAACTTCATTGTTGTAACTTAGACTATAATAATTATGGCTATTTTTAGCAAGCATAGCAATGTTATGCCTTACATTGGCATTCGATGGCTGGGTTTTACCAGGCCATCTGTCACTGATCTAAATCCTTTTAGCGATAGGGGAAACCTCCCCATCCTTGACAAACTTCTTCAGTTCCCCAGTGGCTGTTTTTTCTCGTGTCTAGTGTGAACTTTGCTGCCAGGTAGGAAAAGGAAATAATGGAGATTTCTCAGCCTCGTGGGGCCCATGATTATTTTTCCTGCCTGGCAAAGGAAGGGCTGCCGTGTCGGTGCCTCTGCAGTGCCAAGTTCTTGTGCCCCTGCCCCTGCACTTGGCTGCTCTGCAGCTCCCGGGGACAGCCCCGAGTAGGAGGGCAAAGCCAAAGCCATTCCTACATTTCCCCTGCTGTGTTCCCCTCTCACACTGGGACTTTTTGGAGGAGCAGCAGAGCGAGGTCCTGTGCTGCAGGAGGGGGGTTGTGGTGCCAACTTGGCCGCTGCTGCCCGAGCAGGAGCCTCCCCTTGGCAGGAGCGCAGCGGGCAGGGAGCTCTGCTGTTCCTCGACAGCAGCCGGGCCAGCTCGTGCTTCAGCTGCACACACAGGGCATTGTCTCCTTGCATCTCTGGAGTGAGGAGGCATCTGCCAGAGCTGCAGTGCTGCTGCAGTGTTTCAGCATGTACACATAGTTGGTTTATTTTTTTATTTTATTTTTTTTGAGGCCCTGCCTGTGGCGTGGGAGTTGGAGCTGGATGGTCTTTAAATCCCTTCCAACCCAAACTGTTCGAGGATTTTAGAAACATTCCTAGTCTGGGCACCACTGGTTTTAAATCTCTGTCTTTAAATTGCCACATAGTTTGATCTCACCAACCACTGGAGGAAAAAGCTTATTTCTGTTACCCAGTTCCTCCTCATGCTCATGGTGTCACCTGTAAATGGTGTTCATCAAGCACAAGCAAACCCCTGATGCTTCTTCGAAGGAAAAGTGTCAGAGTCCAAAGAAAACCCTTTTCCTGTTTTGGTTCTGGAATTGTTCTGCTGAAGTGTCATTGCAGATGTCTTGGAGAGCTGGGACAGGGGGGTCTTGGAGAAGGAGCAGCTGTGGAGCAAGTGTTGAGCAGTTTGATGGATCTGCACAGTCTGACCAAGCGGATTCGTTTTTCACTTGAAGTACTTTACTGCCTTTCCACTTAAACTCAGCGAGTGAGGGTTTGGGTTTGGGTGGTTTATTTTCCTTAGTTTGTTTTTAGGGGATGGCGGCAGCTGAATGAAGTTGGTGTGCCTTCAAAGTGCTTTGGATCTGCACAACAACAACACTGCACTTAACTATTTCTGACTGTTCTTTTTATCTACTCTTCACGTGCCTCCCCTAACCTGTGGGGAGTGCTGCTCTTCCAAATGAGCTTGCACTGATCATAAAAAGGACAAACAAGTCCCGTGTAATTCGAAAAACACATTAATAGGACTAAATTAATGTTAGCTTTTTGACAGAAGGGAATGGGCAGACAGAAATAATTTGGTTCTTAGAAGGGCTGGGTTAGTCCTGCACGAGCAAATAACATGCTTGAAAAGAAGGCTGAAGAGCAGGAAAGACTAAAGCACTTGCCTTTCCAGGCTGTGAGCACAAGTGGGGAGCATTTTCCTTTAGCCCTGTTTTACATGAGGTACTTTGGGCAGGAGATAAGAGTGGCGTGGATCTGATTGCCAGAAATTTAACAAGTAGCTGTTTGAAACTGAGAACTGATTTTTATGCTGCTTTGAGAGGAGGATTTGGAAGGAATTGTGATGATAATGGCAGCACCAGTCAGAGTTAGCTCTGTGTCCATCCAGTTCTCTGTTTCCAGTTTTAAGGCATTTGGACCTAAATGCCACAGTATTTTAAGAGAATTTCCTGCTCTTTCTGTTCTGAGGGGTTCTGCCAAAGCTCACAGGACTGCCTGTGGAGTGTGGAGCTGTCCACAGGGAGCACTCTGACTTGGAGTGAAGCTGAAAACCACTATTTCCCAGACTCCCTACTACAAACCCCTCCAAAACCAGCAAATTTGTATGAAGATATGCAAAAGCTTATATTTGTATAAGCTGCTTAGTGTCAATATCCAGTTCCTGGCCACCTCAAGTGGCATCCAGCCATCCTGGCCATCCAGTGTGCCAGGGAGAGCACACCCATGGATGGCCTTCCCTCGGGCAGGAATCCATGGATCCTCCCTTCAGGGAATGCAGGGATAAGCCTTCTCCTCCCTTTTCAGCTCTTAGGTGTTGAGATGAGGTATTAAACCTAGCAGAGCAAATAAATAAATGCCTTTTTGCAGTGTAGTTTGGCCATTACCGGGAGCCTCCTATTAAAATTAATTTCTCTGAAGCCCGTTGGCTTTTTTTAGTCTGCTGATACTATGGAAACCTGGCTGCTGGAAGGGAGCTGTGTGAAAAACAGTGCCTGTGCCTGGGATCTGGGGGGGAGAAAATGCACTTCCTTTTAGTTGTCGCTACCAACCTGCAAAATTGGAGGGCAGGGAGAGCCGAGGAATCGCTTTCCAGGGTGGGCAATGAACTGTTGTTGAGGGCTGCATCAGAACTAGCCCATCAACCTGCAAGGCTTCTTTCTTTTTCCCCCTTTTTAGGAGGAGGTGGAAGCATCTTACAAGGAGGAGGAATACTCCAATGCAGAGTTCCCTGTGATCCGTGGCCAATTTGTTTATGTGCTGCCAGTTTCCTTACTCTGGGGCTGGCAATCAAGTTGTGCGGTGCTCAAGTGCTCGCTTCCCCTGCTGGTTGTGTTTTGGGACTCGGGAGCCCGTGCAGAGGTTAAAGGGAAGGTGATTAACATCTGCTAATACATGCCTCGTGAGCAGTAACCTGCCCCTCTCTTCCTACCCAGTGTGTCAAGTTTTCTGAAGAAACAGCTTCACTCGTGGTCCCTAATGAGGCAAATACATCTTTGCTGCTATCTCTGAACCCAAAAAAAACCAAATGTGAACTTTGTAGCTGTATTCATTTAGTTTCCTTGGCTGGCTTTCCTGAAAATCATCATCTTTTAACCTGTACCATGGGATGAGGTTCCTAAACTGTTTTCGGTGTTTCTGAGGGATTAGATAAAGCAGTTTCTGCTGGTGCCCAGCACAGGCTCCCCACTGCTCCTGTGGGGGTGAGAGGAGCTGCAGAAACATTGAGGAAGGAAATGCTGAACTTTGGGATCTCATCTAGCAGGAGCTCTGCGTTCCTTTAATTATCATTTCTTTTGTGCTCAGGCTCTAGCACGTATCCTCCAGAGAAGAGTGGCTTCAGATTTAACCCACTCAGCACTTCAAAACTCAGGAGGAGGTTCCTCCCCTGTTCCTTCTCTCCTCCTGCTGTCCTGTAGATACAAGAGACAACCCCCAACCCTCCGACCTGCCTCTCAGTTCCATTTGGGTCCCTACGCTTTAGGGAACGTACAAACAGTTTTTGGGGTGTGTCCTCTGGGGGAGAAACTGGAAGGGATCCAGACGAGATCACAGGAGGCGAGGTGCTTGGGCAGGTGGTGCCATGAGGAGCTTGCTGGTGGTGGCACAGTGGTGGAGGTGGGTCCCAATGACGGGGTGGTCATCCCTCTCAGAGCTGCTGTGCTGCTCTGCAGGAGACCAGGGAGGCAGAAGGTCAAGGCAGAAGACTCTCCAAGACATCCCTGCCTTGTTTAGTTCCTCTCCAAAGCATTTCCTATGGCTTGGGACTGCAGGGCTCAGCCAATTAATCCAATAAGCAACTTGAAATATACTTTAAATCAATTAGGTTAGAAATAACATTTTGTATCCCGTTGTGACACTGATAAGAATCTTTTTAGAGGCTCTTTTATATTATAATGAAAAAGAATAATCTTTTATTGCCACTTCATTTTTGCTCCATGTATTTTGGGGAGCTGGATTTCTCGTTCTCCTCCTCCTCCTGTGGTACAAAGTTTGCACGTGTTCCCAAAGCATTCTCTCTCTGTGCTGAGTTCTGGGAGTCAGTTTTCCAACCAGGGACTCCTGCGAGGTCTTTGTGCCAAGTGGCACCAGAACAGGTTTGAGTTCTGGGTGGGGTTGGACTTTCAGGTCTCTGAAAAGTTTTCTGATCAGAGCACTGAAAATTTTCCAATATACCAAAAGTTTAATGGTGTTTCTCGGGATTGGGTCTATAGGGTGATAGGATAAAAGTAGGGAGATAAATGTGTCTTTATTAGCTAATGAGGAGAACATTTAGAAGCGCGTAAGCACATCAAAACCAAGTCATGGAAGTGTTTCTTTACAACCTGCTACCAATGAATTTGTTTCTGGACAAATGTCATGTTGTTTAGGTACTCACTGGGACGAGGGGGAGTTAAGGGAGAGCCATGGCCATCCTGGGCAGAGTTCAGTCATTGCAGAGAGACACTCCACCATGAAATACCCCAGAATCACCAGTTTAGGAGTTGGCATTCAAGGCAGCAGAAAAGCCTTTCTAGGAAGCCTGAGCTTGGACTTGCCCTGATGTCTCAGCAGTGATGTCCCACCACAGTGTTGTAGCCTTGCCAGAACAGGTGAGGAAATGTGCCGAGCTCAGGCTTTGTCCTCCCCAAAGGTGGCTCTACCAGGCCAAGTCCTGCCTTACCTGAGTTGTATTTTATTTGCAGGAGATACCAGCAGCAAAATCACAGAATGCTTTTTTATTTCACAATATGAACCTCCCCTGGTATTTTCTGTTGTGATTATTCCTTTCAGCATTGCTCTTCAACCAAGTTTTTAGGTGGGCTCAACCTGTGGCTTGGCTTTTCAGTGCCAGAGAGGTTTGGGAGAGGCTGCAGGGATTGTTGACAGGCTGGGAACTGCACTTGCTGTATTTATTTACACTGAAGGGGGTTATGACTCACTTTCCCTGCTAAATTAAACTGAGAACTGTGTTTAAATGAGCAGCAAAACATCTATTGTAATCGTTTTCTGAAAGTTTCTTCTTGTTTTTGTGTCTAAATATGCTTTATTGACTGTAGCTATTATGGAGCTGGCTTTGACAAAAAACATATAGATTGGGAATTGAATTGAAGATGAGTTTGTCTGTGAGTAGTTATTTGGTCCCCATCATTGCCTGGGCATTTTTAGAATTGGTTTGAGATGTTTAATAGAAATCAAGTGTACAGGCAACAAAATGTTGTTCTTCAGAGCTGGAAGTTATGCAGGCACTTATTATCCAAGACTCAGAGTAGGGACATTCATCCCCAGGTCTCATTTTCCTGCAGGTTTTTTTTCCCCTCATTTTCCTGCAGGTTTTTTTTCCCCTCATTTTCCTGCAGGTTTTTTTTCCCCTCATTTTCCTGCAGTTTTTTCCCTCATTTTCTGCAGTTTTTTCCCTCATTTTCTGCAGTTTTTTCCCTCATTTTCTGCAGTTTTTTCCCTCATTTTCTGCAGTTCTTCCCCCTCATTTTCTGCAGTTCTTCCCCCTCATTTTCTGCAGTTTTTCTGTTTCTCCTCTGCATCCCATGCAAGTCTTTTTCAACAGTGCTGTCCAGAAGTTCAGTCCTTTTGCTTTTTTCTCATGGTGTGGGCCATCACTGGGTGCTTGAACTTGTCCTCTTGGGTCTCCTGACGGTTTTGGTGGAGGCTTCTCCCCAGATAAGTCTTGTTCCACCTGTCCAGTTATGAGAACCTCAGTAGTGACACATGATGCTCCCCTTTGAAGGCCTGAAGTTCAAGAAGGATGGCTTTGTGCTGTCTGGTAGCAAATAATGCAGAAGGAAAGACTGATTTTGTGCAGATGAGGATCTCCTGGTGGTTCTGATGTCGTTTGTGTTGGCTGTCACTGCAGTAGGAGGCTGCAATGGGCAGGTTTTTCCATCTCTGAAGGACTTAGTTGGTAAATTCTCCACCAGGGAGTGCTTGGAACAGAAGGATGTGGCACTGTTGTAAAACTC
Organism: Formicarius rufipectus; assembly: GCA_013399695.1. NCBI lineage: Eukaryota > Metazoa > Chordata > Aves > Passeriformes > Formicariidae > Formicarius > Formicarius rufipectus. The sequence continues at coordinate 122,150 of VXAU01002658.1, read as the reverse complement.
TCCGAGAAGACATTTTCCAAGCAGGAATATTGGCACTTTCCTGACATTACAGAAGAACTTACTAAATGAAATTCCTCCTTTGTTTGCACACTAACCCATATCTCATTGCTAGATTAGTGCTGAAGCCTCAGCCTGACTCTCTGAGTATTAAAAAACATTTGATGTTTTGAGTAGTTTTGTATTCTCTCCTTTGCTGCTTTTAATGTACAAATGAATGTCATTGATCCAATTTATGGATTTGTTTTTTTCTAAGGACCTTTTGATGTTCTAAGATGTGAAAGTTACTTTTTTTTTTTTTTTTTTTTTTTTTTTAGTGATGATCTTATATGCAAAAATGGTGCTGCCAGGCAATTATCCACCCAGAGACTTCTCAGCACACTCCTAATAAACCCCAGAGCAGTGACACTATGGCAAGTTTTGGGAGATGTCTGATCCCATTCTAGGAATTAGCTTTCAAACTGGCAGGATTGTTCAAATCCACGTTTGAGAAAACTGTTTATTTACAGGGGAAAAGTATAGAAAACTACATGAAGGAATACTGGAAGTATCCAGGTAGTAAACTTGTAATTCTTGCTTGTACTTCAGGTGTTCATAATTTTTTTTTCTTCACTATTTTTAAATCTAGAGATGCTTCCTGTCATTGTTTTATAAAAAACAATACTCACTTGAAAATGAAACCTCTTATCTAAATTATTTTTATTACAAATCTGGAAAGGAAGGGAAAACACAGACCTGGGGTTCTCAGCATTCTGCATTCTTTGCCTTCAGTTAAATCTGGATTTTGTTGGACTCTGGCAATAGGGAGCGATCTCTGTGGCACTAAACCTGCTCCCAAACTCCTCCTGTTCTGTGTTGCCACAGAGCAACGGCTCAGGAGGAAGCTTTCTTTTCCTCAGATGTACTTCTTGGGTCTGTTTGTATTATTGCTAATTCTTCATATTTAGTTTGACAGTTGTCTGGCATGTTTGTCCTCAGAAGGTCTGCGTGGAAAAATATCAGTGGTTTGTTGCCTCTTTTTTGCTTTTTGATCTTTGATTTTTTTTTTTCCTTTCTAATATTCAAATTTCATAATTTTCCATAGATCAGAAACACTTTTCCCTTCCATCCCTTCTGATTTTGGTTTCCACTCCAGAAGGTTCTGAATAAATACTCCTTGCAGTGAAACATGCCATGTGTGCACAGCAGCCTCGCCCCTGCTCCGTAATGGTACCTTTGGAAGAAGTGGCTCCTTTGAATTATTATTTTAATTAGCTTTGATCCTCTTTGATTGCTGTTCTCTGCACACAGAGAACTCTCTCACTGCAGAGTTTCCTCTGTGGCTGCCCCATCGCTGAGGAGTCACCTCTGGATTGCTCCTCATTGCCCTGAGATGCTTTGAAGGGGTGTCCTGTCCCAGGGGTGTCCTGTCCCAGGGGTGTCCTGTCCCAGGGGTGGTTTCTGGGCTCTCCTGAGGGCTGGGGCTGGAGGAGCCCCCCTCAAACCCCACTGTTCTCTGTAGTTATGGGCTGGCTCCTGCCTGTCTGCTCTTCCTTGTCCTAAACATCAAGCAGGGTACTCAGTCCACCCCACCTGCACCCCTGAGTGTTTCGTGTCCCTGTGCAAAGTTAAGGGAGGCTCAAAACCAAATCCCAAAGGGTTCTCTGCAAGCCCTGTCTGTTTCTGCCACAAGAAGGGATTGGTTTCATGTGATGCTTTCAATATATATATAATCTGTATTTACAAGGTTCTGTAGGATGTCTTACTGCCCTCTGCTCATCTTTGACGAGTTAAACTTTGGGGATTTCACTGTGATTTTGAGTCAGAGCTTCCAGGCAGTGGATGAACTCTCAGAAAGGTGCAGAGACCAAAACCAGATCAAATGTAATTTCAGCATACTTTTCTTTTGTAGGTCTTCTGCTAATGAGGAAAGAAAAAAAGGGCATAAACCCCTTATAAATGTAATCCCAAAAATTGAAAGAGCTGGGGAGAAAACAAGAAAACTGGGGGGAAGGGATTACAGTTTGGCATTTTGTGTCAGTGTACTGAGACGTTTTGATCTGATGGTTTAACGGGCTGGGAGGTATTTTGTGATGCAGAATAAAGCTCCAAGATAGCAATCTGAGAGCAGCTTTGTGTTTGCAAGTTAACAGCTTTACTGAAGGCTCTCTTGGGGTTTTAGGATATTAGTGGTGGTTGAAGGAAGAAGGTTGTACTCAGACACAGAATTACAGAAACTAATTTAAAATGTAGTGCTCCCTAAACCTACTATGTAGAAAATGCATGGAAACTTAGTTAAAGAAAGAACAAAGACTATCTAAGTCGAAGGAAAATAGTAAGTTTTTTAATTCAGAAGTTCAAAGTATGGCTTTGCAGATATGATTTCTTTCTTAATGACTCCAAACCACAGCTGGGCATTAAGCAAGGGCCTGCTTGTCCCAGGCTGGGCACACCAATGCTCTGGAGGTGCTTCAGGCAGGCATGGAAGTGAAGCTGGATAAATCCAGCCCCTGTGTTTCCACATCAATACCAGTGGAAGCCAATGGCAGGACGTGTTTGGAAAAAGTGAACCTTTGGAAGCTGTCAGGTTTATGGCTTTCTAGCAAGGCACTGAGTCACTCACAGATTATCAGCAGTGAAATGTGTGAGTAAGGCTTGGGGCAGTGTTTGTATGGGAAAACAGCCTATATCCAGCACTTCCTCACATTTGGGAATTCTGACCTATCTTTAAAAAATAGTTTGGGTTATCTCAATTCCTCACTTTTGAAGGATTTCTTAAGAAGGTGACCCTGTTGGCTGTATCTGTAGGACCCACACCCTCCCTACCTCCTCCCATGTCATGCCATCTCCACGGGAGTGCCCCAGGTACCCTCTGACTCCCCTGTCAGCTGCTGTGATAACCCTGTGGTTCCAGCACAGAGACCCAAACTGGACTAAGCTTTCTAAGCCTTCTGAGGAGGTGAGAGTGTGAAAAAGGAAGATGGTGTGATTTTCCTTCTGACATTTTTTCCCCCCAGCAGTTTGAAAAGATAATGTGTGATTCTTTGTTTTTCCCTGTTCTGCTTCCCTCCCAGGGTCAGATGTGAGTGGCACCCGTGGTGGTTCATGCTGACAACCTTTCTCCAGCCTTGTCTGTCTTTGACAAGTGAAAGATTTGCAGTAGCAATGTAATACAATGCTGTAAGCCTTTTACTGGGCTGAGCCAAAAGCTGATGCCTCCTGACTTCTGCCTGGAGTGATTCCCACACTGTCAGAGGACACTAATCCTGGACCAAGGGCTGGTTAGAAGTAGAACACTGTTATAATATTGACAGGGGTAAGGACTGTGTTTTGATAAAGGCAGGGCAGGGAGAGGATGAATAGACTGTTCTGGTGTAACGCAGGGATAAAAAGCACATGGGGTTGAATTGCCATGGAAATAGAAGACCACAGTTATTTGTTTTATTAACGCCGTGATCAGCTTTATGACATTGATGAGAATCTTCACCAGAGACTCCATCTGATCCAGTTGGAGCTGGGTGATCCCTAAGGGCCCTTCCAGCCCAAACCATTCTGTGGTTATTTGAGATCTCTGCACAAGCCCAGACAACTTTGTTGCCCTTCTCTTAGATTAATGCCACATCATGACATCCCACAGCCTTCCTCCTCTTGTGCCCTCCTCCCTCCCCTCTTGAGGATGTAGGTTTTGTGCTCAGCTACTTTGGCCGTGTCCAGTGTGGGAGAGGAAGGTCCTGCTGCCACCTCCCATGGCCTTTTGTGTGTCAGCCCAGCAGACCCTCCCATGCCTGGGCTTGTTAACGAGCTTCCCTGGGCTTCCTGCCTGGGAGCAAACAATGCCACTTAACCAGCTCACTAATTGAGGCAGCGTAATTATCAACTGCTTGGACTCGTTCCACATCTGAAGTGAAACAGCTGTGTTACAATGTTATGATCAGATTCTTTCACTGTTCCATGCCCTAATAAAGGAGCAGTTGGGAATCGTGCATTTGTGACTCAGCCTGTCACTAAAATATCCTAATTCCATCAGTGGTGTTTGGGATAAATTTCCCTGAGTGGGGACTGGTTGCTTGGTGTGAAAAGGAACTTGGCTGTTTTGTGCCATCAGCTCTGGGAGGACTGGGGTAGTAGTGTCTGATCTACAGAAGAGCAGTGAAGAAACTAGAAAATAATGCAATATTTCTGCAAAGAATTGGCTTCACAGAGAAATGCCCATTTCACCAGGTTGGTGAGAGACATAGGGCAGCTCCTGAGAGCTCTCCAAGTTGTCCTGGGCTGATGCTCCAGGATCTTTCTGCATGCACTTTGTGTATTGATAGCTCTGGAGAAAGAGTAATACAACATGTGGCAGATTGACCTTGTTACAGCAGGTTTTGGGGTGAAAAACAATGCCAGAGGAATTTCTCTTTTTGGAAAACTTTCTTCTGAATTAAGCTAAGTGTGACTTTTCAGCTGTTTGAGTACCTTTATTTGCTTTTAAAATGAAAATCTAACTTTCTTCTATACAGGCTGGCCTGCCTTAGAAACACCTTCCAGAACAAAAGTTACCTGTCCATTTTTCCCTTTGTTTCTTGTTTGTTTTTAGTTGTTGTTTTTAATCCATTAGGAGTGAAGCCACCAAAAAAGACAGCATAGTTCCATGGCTTCTAAACAATGCCATTTAGAATGAGGGAGTTCCAAACTGAAAACAGGAACAAAAGAGAGAAGACTTTGAACCCTGCAGAGTTCAAGCTGTAATAGGGTTAACAAAATAGATTTGGAGGAAGAAGCAGCTAAAGGCACAAAATCAGACAACAGGCATTTTTTCTTTCCAGTGCCCCAGAAATGGGAAGGGCTGCCAGAGGTCAGCAGAACCTGGAGGATGTGGGACCTTGGAAAGGGAGTGTTGGAGGGGAAAACCTCAGGGAGTTCTCAGCTGGAGTGGTAACTGTGGAGGAGCTTGGGATGTTCCTACTTCCTCAGGACACTGACCATTAATTAAGGAGCAGTGGTGCAATTCTGCATTTCCCCTGGGCCACTCGTGGTCTGGGCTGTTGGTCCACTGCTGTCCCAAGGGCAGGGTCCCACCTTCCACCCCCTATCCCCAGCTTAGTCCTGCCATCCACAGGGCCAATCTGTGGGGCCACCTGAGAAGGGAAAGGAATGAAAGGGATAGGAACAGCAATCCAGAAGCATCCAGAGCCACCTGGAAAGCCTCTCCAGGGCAGGCACCACCTCAGAGCAGCATTTTGCTGTTGGATGATTTGAGCACAGCTCTACCCCGAGGAGCAATGTCTGCCTTCAGGAACACCCCAGGCAGGTCTCATAACTGCCTGCCAAAATGAACAGCCACAAATCACCAGGACAGGGTGATATTCCAGGGCTAACTCAGGTAGGAAATCTCTAAACAGAAACAATATCTGCTGCTCTGCCTTGGTGGCAGAGGAATGGGATGTAAGAAATGCATCACTGGTCTTAGGGTTGTAGAAATAACCCTGAGAACTGAACCAGAAGGCTTGTTTGCAGGGCTGGGGAGCTGATGCTGTTGCCATTAATTGCTAGAATTTTAATGCCATTAATTGCCATTAGAATTGCTAGAAAAGTGCTTAAAAAGCTATGACATTTAGCACTTGGTGATGTGGTTTAATGGGCAAGGTGGTATTTGGTACAAGGTTGGACTTGATGACCTCGGAGGCCTTTTCTAACCTTACTGACTCTGTGATTCTCTAATGGGAAATCATGTGCCTGGGAGAAATTGGTGGTTGTGCAGATAACTGCCTTGGCTCTTTCAGCTTTGATGGGGGTATTCAGAAAGGTGTGCTTGAGAACCAGGATATTGGGGAGTAAGAGAAAATGATCTCCACTGGAAAGGGTAAGAAATAAAGGGTAGAGATAAGTGGGCTGTTTCCAAACTGCAGGGAAAAGGAGTGAAGTTTTTCAGGGCGGTGTTCTGGTAACTGTTAAATCTGTCCAAAAATCATCAGATGGAATCATAGGCATAATTTAGATACAGTGAAGCATTTGGAGCTTACCAGGGGTGACTAAGGAGCAGTAGGTACCAATGTTGAGTATGTCAGAGGGAAGTGTGCCTGGAAAGGGATCCCCCCAGGCACCAGGACATGCCAGGGGCTGTGCAGGGGACCTGGGGGTCCCACTGGGCTTGTGGTGGAGCAGGCAAATGGTTTCATGGGCTGCATTAGGCAAAGTATTGCTAGTGGGTCAGGGCAGCCTCCATCCTTAGGGATATTCCAAAGCTGCCTTTAGGTGGCCCTGCCTGAGCAGGGAGATGGACCAGATGCCCCCAGAGGTCCATTCCAGCTTCAGCCACCCTGTGATTCTAAGGTTCCTGAGCTATGGGTGTGGAATTTGACTGGCCAGCCACCTAAGAGCCATCTATTTTCAAACCCTTTGTCCAAAATGAAGAGTGGTCACTTAGAATTCTATTTCTGTTTTCTGGTCATTAAATATATTTGTGACCCCATCTCATGGTTGGCTTAAAATATGTCAGACCAAGGCTACCAACTGTTAGGGGACAGAAGGAGGGGCAGTAAATGAAATTCTTCATGTGTCACATCAGGTAGCTCTGACACGTGGTAGAGATGCATATTCCTAAGAGAGAAAAGCGTATTTTATATATCCTGATACTGAGCAAGAATAAACCCAAGTTGCTAATTTGTTTTCTTGAGCAAGGGCATGGAGTATTTCTCTTGTCCTGCATAATGACAATTGCCATGTTGTTTCGTGTAACCACTAGAAAAACGCTGTGAGCAAAATTCAGTCGCCGAGAAATAATCAGAAATATTTAGTTTTGTGTTAAATATGGATCAAAACACGGCGTCAGCGAGGCCAGAAAACTTGATAAATCCTTCCCCCCTTAATGGCCACGTCTCTGAACCCTCAGGAGTGAGGAGAGGGGACCCTGGGCAGCGAGTAGCAGGAGATCCCACCCTGACAGCATCCCAAATGTTGCACAGCTCGGCTCGACTCGTAGCCCAGCAACTGTCTCCAGGCAACGGGATGTCCAAACGCCGGCAGGGATGGGCACAGCTCTGCCCCCGGAGCCTCTGCTGTGCCCCTGCTGGGGCAGCACAGCCCCCACCTGCCTTTGGGGTGGCCCTTCCTGCAGGAGGCAGCTGGCACTGGGTTGTCCCCTGCCCACCTCTGTCGTCCCCCCGTTCAGCCGCCTCGTCCTCACCAGCGGCGCTTGGCAGGATGGTATTTTTGCAGCCAGCGCCTCCAAAGCAGCTCCCCGAGCCCCAAAAGATTGCTGGCCCAGCTCAAAATAGCTGCTCGGGGAGGTTTAATCTAATTCACGGCAATGGACGTGCAAGAGAGAAGGGAAATTTATTTGTTTAATATAATCTCTCCCCAGCTGCTTCGTGGAGATGCAAAACTAGCAATATACACAGGGAATTCTTGTAAAGGGCAGTAATACCCATTTGTGTTAAGGGCTACATTTGTAGTCCTTGTCCTTCTGATAAAACTCATCATTTTGTGGTTGGTTGTGTTATGTTTCATTCAGGGCCCGTTCCAGCTGTTGTAAAAGCTGCAGGAATGTGGCAGTCCCCCTCTACCAGTTCAGTCCCAGCAGAACATTTTGAACCCTTTGTGGAAGGGAATTGTAATCTATGAAATATTTGCTACCAGTTTAGTTCCAGCAGAGTATTTTGAACCCTTTGTGGAAGGGAATTTTAATCTCTGAAATACTTGCTAGCAACTCAAGAGGGTTTTTCCTTTTCGTGGTATAATTTGTGTAATGATTCCTGTGATCGTTGATTGAGGGGATTATAATTTTGCAAAAATGTTTTGAGACACAACAGTGGTGGCAGTTCAGAACAGTAAAAGCTTGATCCCTCTCTTGGGGGGAATGAAGAGATGGAAAGAGGGAAAAGGAAAGGAATAGGGGCAAACACAAGGTTGCTTTTTGGTTGTTCATTTGCTGGCTGCTTCTTTTCCTCTGGCCTAAATTGCCAGGCTTGAGGGTGATGCTGGGACACACACACTGCAAGGGTTGCACTGCTTTCCCCCATTTATTCCCTTTTTTCTTTTTCCCCTTTTTTTTCTCTCTTCTTCCTAAATTCTAAAATCCACAGTGAATGAGTTCTCTTAATGGCCAGACATCAATAGCAGATAATTCTGCTCCCATTTTGCAGATGCTTTCTGTATTTTTTTTGACATTCATTGCTGCTATTCAGTGCAGAGCTGCCGCTTTACTGATCTTAATAGCTCAACCCAAAAAACTCACTGCAACATTTCACATCAGAAATTGAACTGCCTTCTCCAGCTGTGATTGTTTAAAAGGAAGGAAAAGCTTCTAGGTAGGAACATGTGGCATATCATGCTGCAGAAACATCAGTGTGCTGACAGTCCTCCACGATTAGTCGCTGTCCTTAGCCCGTTTTGGACTGTAATTAATATTATCAGTCAGTAAAAATGAAGTGGTACCTGAATGTGAAGCTTAGGCAGTGGTTTGACACTGTTCCACAGGGCTGGAGTGGAGCCTGGTGGCCTGAGGGGCCACCAGTGAGGGGTTTGGGACGAGCTGAGGCTGCTGGGCCAGTAAAGGAGCTGGGAAGGTGCTGGTGGTGCTCTGCTACTCTGCCTCAGCTGGAGCTGCGAGCTCAGTGCACAGACAGCACTGCCCCCAGGACCCTTCTTGTCTGCAGTCCCTGGGGGTTGCCCTGCTGAACAGGGGTCATCTTTTCAGCATTATGATTTGCTTATGGTTAGTGTCCATCAGTAGCATAAGTGGCACCCAAGCAGCACGTGGTGCACTCCCAGCGTGTTAGAACTGTCCATGTTCTCCAGATGATCCCACCAAGGTCTTTTCTCCCCTTTGCAGGAGTCCTGGAGCAGCTGCAGTGAGTCAGGCATGTCTTCCCTCGGCTGCACTTTGGTTGCAGTCCTTGAAAACATTTTGTCTGAGCTGGAAACATTTAAATGAACTGGATGATATGGGGAATGTGTTCCTGCCAAAAGGACTTGAGGGTGTTGTTACCCCCTGTTAACCTCTGAAGGATGGATGGATGCAGAGCTTGAGACAGATAGATAGGCAATAGGAAGAGAGGAAATGGGCAGGAGATGTTCAGATTGGATATTAGGAACAATTCCTTCCTGGAAAATATTGTAAAGCATTGGGACAGCCTGCCCAGGGCAGCGGTGGAGTCACCATCCCTGGGGGGATCTAAAATTCTGTGCATGTGGCACTTGGGGACATGGTCTGTTGGTGGCCTTGGCAGTGCTGAAGAACAGTTGGACTCGATGATCTTTTTGCAACCTGGAGGATTCTGTAATTCTATGAATAT
>VXAU01002658.1:86207-112796 GCA_013399695.1 Formicarius rufipectus | reverse complement strand
TATATATATATATATATATATAATTTTCTCTCTCTGTGAATATAGATTAAGCTGCTGCTTTTCTCTTTGCCTCTTTGGGGATTGTTTTCTGTGTGCTCAGGGAAGAGTCAGGGCACTCTCAGTATTAGCAGGAGCCAGAAAGCTGTTGGGGGGCTGAGGGCAGCTTTGAGGAGCATCCCCAGCTCCTGCCCTTCTGCTCCCTGCAGGCAGAGATGCAAAGTGTGCTGGCAATCTGGAGCTCCCCTGCCCACTCCTTCCCTTCTTCTGCGCCTCCCATCCCTCCCCCACGCTGGGGCTTTTAATAAACCTGTCAACAAACAGATGAATGTCCCAGAAGGGAAAGGAGGAGGGAGCCGGGGTTGTTCAGCCTGGAGAAGAGGAGGCTCCAGGGACGCCCTGTTGTGGCCCTTCAGCTCTTAGAGGGCCTTACAGGGAAGGTGGGGACAGACTTTTTGGAGCAGGGCCTGTAGGAAGAGGACAAGGGGTGAGGGTTTTCAAGTGAAAGATTGAGGTTGGACATAAGGAATAAAGTTTTCCCTGTGAGAGTGGGGAGATCCTGGCGCAGGCTGCCCAGGGAAGCAGTGGATGCTCCATCCCTGGACGTGTCCAAGGCCAGGTTGGATGGACTCTGAGCTAGGGGAAGGTGCCCCTGCCCGGGGGGTGGCACTGGGTGACCTCTAAAGGTCTCTCCCAAACCAAAGCATCCTGTGGCTCTGTGATTTTAGGGTGGAGTAGATCCCTGAAGGTCAAGGGATCTAGTGTGACTTGTGGACCCAGGGATGGTGAAGGGAGGGCTGGAGTTTTGTTCTCCTTCCTGGCAGATCTGTAGGGAATAGCAAAAAACATCCAGAAGAACCTCAACAAATGAGCTGCAGCCCCACTCAGGTGATCCTGACTTTGTCCTTCATTCTGTGTGTGTTGTGCACAGTTTGAGTTTTCTCCTGCCCTGACAGCATTTACTGTTTTCCTTTAATCGCTGTGAAAGTGCAAGTTCTCAGCTTTCACTCCCAGTGTCATAGGAAACATTATTTTTCTCCCTACAGACATCTTATTATAGAGCTACTTGTAGTAAAATTCAGATTATTTCACTGCTCCACTACCTGAATTTCTCTTGATTAACATACATTTCTCTGCTCTTTGGTGAGAGGATTTTTGCTTTCGAGTTATTTCTTGAACGTCTCCTCCTTTAATTAATCACTTATGAAGTTAAATTTTACTATTAACCCCCCCAAACTAATGTCTTAAAAAGCAGATTTATCTGATAGCATCAGACACCTATAATTATTTTTACAGATAGTTCCAGAAAACAGGTCTGGTTTAATGCCAAGTTCATCTTCCTGGTGTCATTGAAATTTTCCTGTTGTGTTTTTTGTTTTTTTTTTNGTTTTTTGTTTGTTTTTTGGGGTTTTTTGTTTGTTTTGTTTGGTTGGTTTTTTGTTTGGTTGGTTTTTTGTTTGGTTGGTTTTTTTGTTTGTTTTTTTTGAAAGAGAAGCAGTTTTGTGGTTGGTTCAAAATGTGAACTGTTGTTGCTGGGGTCATGTTAATGTGAAGATGTCACTTCTCTTCGGAGGCATTTAAAGCAATACGTGTGAGAAATACTGCTTGGGCTAAAAAAGGAGTTTATAGAAGAAGCAGTAGCCTAGCTCATAAATGATAACTGCAGGACACCTCTTGAGTTCTGTGCATGACAGGGATACTTTGTCAGGAGTTTAAATGACTGCTAAAATCCCCTTTTATCCCGATTTCATGAGGAAAAGCAGCGTTGCTTTCCCCTGCAGCCCCAGGCTGAACGTGCTCTGACCTTAGTGAGGAAAGCAGTTACCAGGAGACATCTCTAATTGTTAGTGGGGAGAAGGGGAGGTTCAACTGGCAGAAATCATCTACTCCGAGTCCATGCCAAGTGGATAAAGTGTAATAGTCACAGACAGGGGTCAGAGGACTCATCCCCCAGTCTCCTGCTCCGTGCACATGGGTCAGTCTGGACCTCCCCAGACCTGAAATGCCAGCTTTGCTGCTGCAGGGCAGGTTTCACTTGACCAGGACAACCCACTGAACAGCCCTCAAAAAGTGGGGTTTTCCCCATGTTTCCCAGCCCAGAACCCCTGCATTTACAAGCTGTGCCATTTTGACATAAGACTTTATTCTTTCTCTTGGTCAGGTGTTTGTCTCTTCAGAGCACCCTCGTTTCTCAGCTTTGCTGCAGTCCACTGTGTGTGCAGGGTTTGCCCCTTTTGTGTTTCTCCAGGATTTTGGTGACTAGAAATAATTTGGGAATGTTTGTACTGTGGCATTTGGTTTGACTACCCTGATTACCATATTTCCCCCAGTTTTCTACACTGAGCTTTTAAGATAACAGGCTCTGCTTCAGCATTAGAAATTCAGAAACCAAAGTTGTCCCATTAATTCAATGCAATTCCTCACTGTACAAAATGTAATGAGCTAAGTGACTAATTCTGTGGTTTATGTGCATGTACATGCCTTGTCTGCTTAGGTCTTCTAAAAACAATAGAATTAAAAGCATTTTGAACTTTGAAGCTTTTCTCTTTTGGTTTTCCATGTAAAAGACATTGAGGAAGACAAAAAGATGATGCCGTATTTAGCCTGGTAAAGGTGTTCTGTATTATTATTACAGAGCTCTGAGCTTTGTCTGTGGTTCCTTTTGGCCTGTGACACTAATAAGATCAATATTTTACATTTGTTGATGTGGTCAGCAGCACAATTTTGTGGCTGTATAGCCCTCTTTTAGATGAACCACTCAAATAGGTAGTACTAATGATATGCAGTGTAGTGAAAACTTTATTTACCCTCTTCTACCTTGAGTACAACTGCTTGTGAGATAAAATAGAAGTTATAAAGAACCTACATCTTTGGATATGCACTTTTGAGGAGGCAAAGATCACAAAAGTTCAGTGTTTCAATATTTTGAAAGTTGAACTCTATCTAAAGTACATTTATATATTTTTTAGTCTCTCACTGAACAGCAATTGAAGTGGAAACTGCTGGAAACAAGGTCACAGAAGGCCCATAGTCATCAAAGAATTGAGAGGAGGATTAGGGTGCTGGGGGACCTTAGGCCAAAATGTAATTGTAGGCTGAGGTGAAAGACACACTTCTCTAAAGCACATGAAAAATGTTAGAAATCAATCTGAAGTCCCTTAGAAGCATTTTCATATATATGTGTGTCTGTTGGTTTTTCCCCTGCTGATAAGCATTTGTATTTTTGGTTCCTGCCCTGGAACTGAAGGCAGTGCAGGATTGACTGATACAGGCTTGACTCCCAAGCCTTGGCCATGCTCCTTCGCTTCTCTTCCTTGTTTGGTCAACATCCATCATGTCATAGCAGGATGAAGTAAACTCAGATAAATATTATTTGGATGAGCTTTGGCTTTCTTTTGGTTTGCTGATCTAATTAAATGACTGTATTTTTAAATATCCAGAGGTTTAAGTGCATTGTCCCCATCAGTAATGCTAATAATTATTTTAGCTGTATCGTATTATTGGCCATTATAGTAAAAAGGAGTCCATGTGGTTATTGGATTATATGTAGTTGTATTAGGGGGATGAAGAAAAATAGTTGAATTGAACAGAAGTCTTATTTGGCAGTGGTTTTTTCCTCATAGGTATTGAGTAATTTATTTTTTTGTTAGACTTGAACCCTTTAAAAAGAGAGAGACTTGGAGAATATCAGATGAAGCAACTGGAAGTCTCAAACAATGAGCTTCTGCTGCTTATGTAAATGGTAATTGTTGGGAACAGTGTGAGGTGTTATTTTTAGTCTGTGACCAATACATACAGCTGCCATGGACTGCAATTACTTCAAGTTCTGTGTTAATTGTGGGGTTTTTCCCCCCTACTAAATATCATCATGATGGCTGGACTTACACTGCTGAGATGTCCCCACCTGGAATTCCTAGCTGCAGGTTGTGCTGGGTTGAATGCACAGTGCAAGTTCAGCCTTCTTGTTACACTGAACAAATGTTTTGCCTCGTGACAAGCCACTCTGTAGAGGTGAGCTGTGCCTGGTTTGGCCTGGCACTCCTGCCATCTGGCTTTTGTTGGGGGGTCAGAAGTGCCCTCTCCAGGGGCAGAGTGCCAGGGCCAGAGCCCACGTGGCACTGGTGACCCGAGGCACTGGTGTGGCAGAAGGTTGGTTGTGTGGCTCCAACGTCTGGGCACCTTTTCCCATGAGCTGTGCTGGGTCAGCTGGATCAGTTCAGGCATAAACCTGGCCCATCCTCCCACCCTGTGGGCTGGGGAGTGGCCACGAGGGCAGAGGTGTGTCCTCAGGGATGGTGGTCCTGCTAACCAGGGGTGGGGATCTCCCAACCACAGCCTTCCAGCCCTTTTGGGTGCACAGACCATCCCAGATGCTCACGTGAGCTGGCTGTGTTGGCTCTTCTGTGCTTCTAACCTCATTCAGCTGCCACCTGAGCAGTGGGTATTTGCACTTGGGCGGGTCTGGGGATGTGCTGCAGTCGGAGAAGTCAAGGCACATAACCCACTGCTGACCCTCATCTGGGGCAACAAACCCGTGTTCTGCTTGGGTTGCCTCAGGGATCAGGTTTTTCTCTGAGCAGCTGGAGTGCAGGAGCAGGCCATTAGGTTGTCCTCCGCAGACAAAGCTGTTCCAGCCAGCAGGTTCTCCTTGGCTTGGCAGGAAGGATGCCTGTGATGCAGAGCCTGCTCTGTGCTGATGCACTTGGTGCCCAGGGTCGCTGAGCTGGAGGCAGGGAGAGAAAGGAGCTCTCTCAGAATGTGCCTCAAGTCTTAGTCCAAATTGGATTCAAGTGAAATCATGCTGTTCTTGAAGAGCACTCTCTGGCTTGTGTCTAAGCCAAGAGCTAATGCTCACACAGAGCTCAAGCCTGACTCCCCAGAAGTGGAACAAAGTACCTGAGCTTGGCCAAGTGTGGGGTGTTAGACACGCTGTCCTCCTGAGCCTTTCCTCTTATCCAGGGCTGTCCTCCTGCTGAGCTGGAGCAGGGCTGGCATTTTCAGGTGTCTGCTTTTGCCTCAGTGTGTGTGCTTAAAATACTCCTGGGGGGGGGTTTTCTGGGAGTGCCAAGAGGGAAAACCTGGAAATGTTGAGTGAGGCTCAACATTGCGGTGCCTGCTCTGCTGGGAGCTGGGACACGTGTCAGACCCTCTTGGTCACCCTCTGAGCTGGCAAAGCAGGCAGGGAGAGCAGGGCCAGCAGTGCAGGGGGGTCTGTCAGCTCCATCTCACACCGCAGGGCCAGGTGTCAGGAGAAGTGTGGGCTCCCTGCTCTTGTCCTTGGCTGGGTGTCCTCAGGTTGGAGCCCGTCCCTCCCTGTCCCTCAGCTCTGCCTGCCTTGCTCAGGAGTGGTTGTCACTGCCCTTCAGAGCCGGGACTGATTTTTGGGGATCCTTGTGCCTTTTTTGCCCCCCCCTAATTTTTTTCTTAGCTGTGTTGGCAACCCAGATGCTCTGGCTGTTTTCTGGGTTACCTTCCTGATAATACTTGAACTGCAATAATGCAAAAAACCTCTCCAGTGCTGTCAGCTTTCAACAGGAGAGTTCTTTTGAGTCATTAAATCTGATGAATCGATGGGTATCTATTTAAATCTGTTGCCAAAGTAATTAACCTTGGAAAGTAATTCCCCTGCCAGATCAAATCAGGGTTGTTTTCTTTTCTGAACTGATTTTTGAAAGACAGTCATTCCTACCAGTGTAGACCGGGGGTTCTGAGAGAACTCCAGAAGTGATTTTTGGGCTGTGCCAGTTTCCCTCTTTCAGGCTCAGTGGGAACTCAGCAATTCAGCCTCTTTTCTCAATAGAGGTGCCTCCAGGTGAGGGTGGCACCAAGTGTGGAACCACAGAGGTGTAATGGGGGAAAACAGCTCTTGAAATTTGAGGTTGTGCCACCCCACAGCTCAGCAAGGCACTGGTGCTTTTCTTTAAAGAAAAATTCATTATGGAGTGATAAATTCAGATGGGTTTGGGTTTGGTTTTTGGTTTTTCCCCCCAGACAAAAGGGTCACAGCTCATCTCTGAAATAAAACAGCACATTGCAACAGGAAACAAAGGGGGCAGCCTGGAGAGGGCAGTGGGGTCAGAATGTCTGGAGACAGGGGTTGTTGGGTCCTGTTGAGGTTTTTCTCTGCTTATGTAGATTAAAATATAATTTTTCTGAATTGTGGCACAGTCAGGGATTTTGGAGGATGGAAACTACCTGCTGTTTGTTCCCAGGAAATGCAGCCGAGCTCATTACCTTTGTAAATAAGCAAGATCGTAGCAAAGAATTCTTCCAAGCAGCTGATGAATTGCTGATACCTTGGCCATAAACACCCTTCAAAGGCCCTAAAAAAGCCAGTTAGGTGCTCAGCTGAAGGACAGTGCTCAGGCAGCCCGTGGCACTGATGGAAAGATGTCCTGAGACTCAGGACAGTGCTGGTGGCCTCAGCTGGCACAAGCTTGCCTGTAGTCCTCAAATGTGGACACTTCTCACTGGGCTCAGCAATGTTATAAAAATTTGATCACCAGAACTGTGGGTTTTCATTAAAAAAATTAAATTTAGAAAAATCCACGTCCACAAACCCTTCTGTTTCCCTAGAATATAAATGCGGAGTCCTGCTGGTCCATTGGAGGAGTTCTCTGTAAACTCATTATTTTGTCTTTTTTTGTTTGGTTGGTTTTTTGAATTGATAGTTTCTAAATCACAGCAGTCGAATGATGTGTGACAATCTGCAATAGTTTTCAGCTCTTTTGCAGACTTAATTTCCTCTTTCCCCCTTCTCAGTACTTAATACTTCTGCACAGGGGCAAGATGACATTGCGAAGTGAATTTTGTGCTTAGGCTGCAATATGCAGCAGAACTGCCCAAAGTGTGACGGTTTGAATCATCCTGTGTGCTTTTGGAAGGACACCAGCAGTGTGTCAGTGTCCTCCAGAGGAGCTCAGAGGGGAGACCCAGCACACAAGAGCTCAGTTGCCTTTTGGCTGCTCCCTCTGCTCCTGCTCGGCTGCAGAATTTTCCCTCTCCCCTCCCGTGTGTGGCTTGAAGCCACTTCAGGAATAAGCAGCTGAGATGTCAACTCGTGCTGACATTTGCACTTACAAGAGGCCTCCTGCATCTCCCTGATGTTGATCTCCCTCACCAAGAGGGGTGGAATCTCCAGGTTCAGTTCAGGTTCTCACTCCAGCCCCGAGTTCTCTGTCTGGTTTTAGCCCTGCAAGGACCTGGAGCCGTGCTGAGCTTCAGTGACACCCAGGGCAGGGGCAGCTCCACTGGGGACCCCTCAAGCCTCGTGTGGATGCACCTTGTGGAGCACTGAGTGGCTCCAGCTCTGGGGAGAACCTGGTTCCTGCACCCTGCTGGAACAAGCAGGCATGGGGAGATGGAATGGGGCTTTGGGAATTCCTGCAGACCCCTAACTCGCTTTGGACCACCGTGCACAGAGAAATGTTGGTTCACCTTCAGCTTTTTGCGCACTTTTCTAACCCCAAATTGGAACACTCTGTCATTTCCAGAGGTGTTTTCACTGGTTCTGCTAAATTACACCACAGAACAACCAGTTAGAGCTGTTATTGTTCAGTTAAGCTTTTGAGCTCAGTTTCAGAGGACAGCACTGGTTTTCCAAGCTGCTGAAACCGTGACCATGGGACTGACTCAGAGCTGAACAGGGGATCTCAGCATTTTCTGTGCCTGCAATTGCTGTTCCCTACAGAAATGTGCAAAAGGAACACTTTATTCCTTGCTATGCTTCTGCTTCTCCTAATTTATCAACCCTGATTGCGACATCTTTATGCTTATGAATTTACAGTGCATAAGCATATAAAAATAAAGTTAAAAGGATATAAAGGCTGCCTTTTGCTGCATTCAGACATTAAGAACTTAATTAAGTAGGTGGTGAAGGGAACACAGTTTGTAACTTGTTTCTGTGAATATCTCTGTGTGCTGCCATCTCTGCCTTGAATGAGATTTGTTTGTAAAGGGCTTGATTGCTGTCAAGTGCCTTGTACTGGCCTAAAAACACAATCTTTGGGATTTGATGTGTTTTTCTTTATCCCATCCAACGTAGAAAGAATAACTTCCCACACTTGGTGTGAATGCCATGGGTATTGCCATGGACCTAATGAGAAAGGCAAAGAAATAGCAACGAAAGGTGCCACCCTTGGAAACTACAAATGTAAAAGCTGCTTTAACTTGTGATTTTCCTAGTGGTTAGCCCCTGATTTTTGACATTATTTTAGGTTGTATTTATTTAAGGAATAACAGCCCTTCAAAATATGTCACATTTTTTAAAAGGGTGACAAAAGAGTTTCTATTTCCAGAAGAAGAAATGCTAGGTTTTTGAGGGTTTCTCTTCATTAAAAAAAAAATCATATAATGTCAAATCTTGTATGTCACAAGCTGTGATTTGGGGGTAGCTCATTTGTTTTCACTGGCTTGTTTGGCAGGAGAAGGGAAAGTCTTCTGAATCCTATTTTTAACATTAGAATGCTTTTGTAATTCTTGCATTCAGTTCACTACCTGGTGGGAAGTACATTGAATTTCTCTCCCCTCATTGTAGTACATCAAGCTTTTTAACTGCATTTCTTCTCTGCTTTTCTGCCTGGAGATGTTCCCTGAAACGTGGCTGGGGTGATAGACAGACAAACCAACCCATTGATTTATCTGAGTGTAAACATGTTTATATAAATCTGTAAATACACTCATGTGCATGCTCATATATCAGGGAAAACAGCGAATTTTGGAGACAATCGAAGGGTTTCTGTTGTTCTGGCTTTGCAGACAGGCATTTTTGCTTCTTGATTATGGTCTGACAGCATCCCAGTCTTCAGGATGTCAAGTTATCAAGAGAGAACGTACTCGTTCCTTCAGACAGCTGGTGGAATCTAATAATGTGTGAGGACTAGAAATCTCAGCGTCTTTAACTGCCTTCCCAGTTTGTTTCCATTCCCATTTACAGGGTGTAAATAGCCCTTAAACGTTCCGATATTGCTGGTAATTTGTGCTCGTGTTCCTCTGTTACAGTTAAAAAGGTGATGATTGTGTTTTTCCGCTCCCTAGTCTTACCCGACTACTCTAAGCAGAAATGAAAAATTGAAGGCTCAATTTTCCCCGAGTTTTATAGAGATGATGGTGTTGAAAAGTACAGCCTCAGTTGCATTTCTAACCCAACCATATGCCCATTGAGGAGTTGCATATGCTTAGCAGGCTTAGCTGACTTGATCCTTAAGCAAGTCTTCACAGCAGTTTGGAGTGGAGTTGGAAATGGAAGGAGACGCAGAGATTGGCTGGAATCATTGATGGTAACCCGATAAGGATGGAAAAAACTGCCCCCTGAACATCCCTCTCAAACACTGCTGGAGGATTGGATGTGCAGCTCAACAAAGTGAGGAGACACTTCAAGGACTCCCAGTTTGGAGGAGCAGGGAAACGCCTCGTGGAGGCGGTTTGAGGCTGCACATGTGTTTTGGCTGTAGCAACAAAGCCCTTTTTTTTTCTCTTCACTCCAGCTTCTAGGATGTTCTAAGTACTCTTTAAATGTCCGTGCAGCTGCAGTGAACCTTTATTAAATAATGGAATATAACTGAAGAAATTAATAGTCATTCAATATATAAATATCTGATCTAAAGCTGAAGTGAACAGGAAATAATTTTAAAGAAGTGGTTTCTCTAAAGTCGATAAAGGCCATTTTATCATCATAAATATGACAGTGTATTTGTGTATTACAGTCATGTCCTACCCTTTTTATGAGCTGGGTACATTGGAAAAATGGTTTTTCTAGCTGAGAAATGAAAGCTTTGGAGTCGTGTTTCCAGAGTGCAGTTTTCCTTGCAGATCTGGAAGAGGAATAGGACTTCTTTATTGGTGGTAGAAAGCTGAAATGACCCACTACATTTTATTGCTGGTTTTATAAGTTCTGTGTTTCCTGCTAAGAGTTAGTGGAGCAAAACCAGTTTCCTGAAAAGCCAAACCTTTTTATAGTTACCTGGAATTGAATAAGAGAGCTCTGGAAAAGAGATTGCACTATAATTTTATTTGAGATTTGTTGCATGTGGAGGTATTACAGTGTTCATTTTGTCATTCCTTGTGAAAAAAAAAAAAAAAAGACGCCTTATTTTTCAAATGGAATGTGGAAAAACCTTAATTTAGACTAGTAAATACATAATACTGAACACATCCTGAACAAGAAAAAATAACTCAGGCAGCATCTACTCTTACCTCACCTGCACTGCTGGTGATCACCCTGGTGCCTCTTTTATGTTCTGACTCAAAGACCATCTAAGTTTATATTTCTTGTAATCTATCCCATGCATGTCTACAATGTGCTGGAGAGGTTATAAAGTGGTTCTGGTTTGGGGAAGCTTTACTGCCCTCCTGGCTCAGAAGCACCTCTTTCAGTAGGTGGCAGACCCAGCCTTTGTAGGGGAGCAGAAATCCAGGCAAGAGCAGCGTTGCTTGGGACTGGCACCTTCAGGCTCCGTGCCCCTTCCGTGCCAGGAGCTGGGCATGGCAGGGTATGGACTTGTGTTTGGGGCACTCTTCATTAGTGCTGTGTTCAAACTGTGCAGGTTTGATCCCCTGCAGCTTTAGGAGCCTCATCTTTTTTTTTCTGCAGTAACAAACTCTGTACCAGAACCTTCAATTGGCAGCTCTTCCTTTGTGGTTGGAATTTTCCTGGTGGATTCTTTGGGTTGGCTTAAGTGCTCCCTGGGGCAGGGGTGGGCTGTGCCCAGTGCTCTTGTCCTTGCCAGCATCTCCCCCCTGAGTCCTGGGATGCTGCAGAAAGGGAAGGGGGCAGCAAACAGAGGCAGCAGTCACAAGTTTTGCTGCTCCTTGGGAAAGAAATGAGGCTTTGTTTCTCTGGGGAAACAAAGAGGGGTTTGTAGTGCCTTCACTGGGGGAGAACAGGTGGGCACAGAGGCACCTCCAAACCACCCCTCAAGCAGCTTCCCAATCCAGGAAACAGAATCAGACATTCCTTCTTGTGTCAAGCACTTCCAATTTTCCAAAGCTAAAGGTGACAATGAAATTCTTCATTCTCATCTGCAGTTCTTGGAGCCTGACTGGCAGTGTGGCAGCACTTCTGCTCGGCTGGCAAATTCCATGTGACTTCTCAGTGCTGTCACACCCGTGGTTTTGAAGTTAAAAAGTTCTGTTTCTCCTTTTACCAACCAGGCTGACTTGAATAATTTCGTGGGAACAGAAAGCTTTTTCTCTGGAGCTGAATCCATGAGCCCAAATCAGTAAAGTGAAAAGAAAAAATTAAACAAGGTATTTCTGGAATAAATTTTTCTAGGAAAATTTCTTAGAGACATTTCCTTAAATTCTGGGGATGCCATCTAGTGTTGGTCTATGTTTTACCTTTTTCTCTTGATCTTTTCATGAGGAATATAGTATTATTTACATTTCTCACAATTATATTTTGCCAGATGTGACATTTTATGAGGAATGGGGAGGTATGGGAAAGGAATGGAAGGCACTTGTGTTAATGGATTATGCCATTTCTGGATGGCAGTGGAAGAGTCTGGAGTGTAAGGCAGGAAAGCCTTCCCTGAGCTTCGAGTGCTTTCTTGGTGGAAAGGATGAGGGCAGGAAAAGTTTACAAGTGTAAGAATGAAATGGCAGATTTGAAGATATCAGATGAAACAGTCTGTGTTTTCATGCTATCAAGTTTATAGAGAAATGATGCAGAGAATAATCTCAAGCTCTGCTCGTTCCTGGCCGACGTTCATAGACTTGTCAATGGGTTCTACCTGCACTGCTGATCACTGAGGACACGTGAAGTTCTCTGGTGATTTATTGGTCATCTGATACTCCCTGGTATGTTTTCATAAGGCAAATGGGAGTAGAGATTACTCACTTCAGGATTAAGATTAAGGGAAAACAGGGATTTCACAATTTCTCAGTTGCCACTCCCAGTGGATGGCAAAAGTCATGTTTTATAATGACTGACCTCAGCCTTTTTGCTGCTGCTTTTCTGCTTGTGTGACATAATCCAGGGTGTTTTAAAAACACTTCAGATGTGACCTGAGTGTATTTCAGATCATGCTGCTTTTCACAAAGCCTGTTTGCCTTGTATGAAATATTTACACCTCGCTCTCCACAGCGGTTTGTTAATCATATATAATGCAAAGTGTTGAGTCTTTGGCTGTGTCAGCAGCTGCCATCCCAGCAGGCTGCCTAATACAAATATTTTAATGACTGAGTCATAACCTTTGTGTAAGAGCACCAAAATTATAAATTGTCATTTTATTATGCCCATTAAAAAAAATAACAAACCAAAAACCCCACCTGATTTTAGGGTGGGGCAAAACTGTTTGCACACTTAGACACAAACCAGCAAAAAACCCGTCTAAACTCAGAGCAGGTTTTGTGAAATACTTGATGCGGTGATAAACCGTTCTGTGGGGTTTGGAGATCAGCTATATAACTGTTCATATTTCCTTTTCAACAGAGACTTTACAGCTTTCCTTTCAGTTATCAATACTGAGCATTCAGCAGTTTCATGCAGGAGCCAGTTTGTAAACTGGTGGCATTCACTCTAGTAAATGTGTAGGACAGATGTTTTTTATCTCTAGATAGATAAACTCTATTTCCTTCAAATATGTTTAATGTTCCACTTACCACTTGGGCTGTGGCTGGAGTTGCAAATTGCTGATCAGTGAGGTTTGAAAGCCTTTGGATGCAGAGCCGAGGCTGAGAGAGGCTTTTTATTCAGAGAACATTTTCCCCTCCGTCATGCCCAAGAATCAAGGAAAACGGTATTTCCAAATGCAACAATCATCCTTTTGAGCCTTCTGAGCCTTAAAGGAAACTTGCTGTGCTTGTAGAAAGGTGCAGTGAAGCCTCCCTGTGACAGATGTGCCCAACTGAAAGGGGTTTGTGCACTTCTCCGGTGATGTGAGGGAAAAGTGCTCGTCCCAGTGATTATCTCACAACTGAACTGCAGCAAAGCGAAGGAGCAGCACCCAGAATGTAGCCAGTGTTTTAGCAAGTGCCTCCTGTGTTGCACAGTCATTTTTGTGCTGGCTTGAGCTGCCTTATAGGCATCTCAAGGATCTTTGCAAAGAATTGTTTCCCTCATTTGTTTTGCAGAGATATGGAAAAAGCTCCATTGTCTAGAAACATCAGGGGTTTCCTCTGAAGGAAGCTCGCTGCTTGATTGCTTTCCTCGTAGTCTGATGCATAATTATTCCCTCACACCCCAGCAGGTTTTGATGCCCCACTTACTTTAACTGGGAAGTACCTCAGGCACTGTAGAAATAAAAATAAATATCCAGGGGCACTTGATAAATGCATCACTACCCCTAAACATCGGCACAAGGTCCAGGTGTCTTGGGAGTTCTCAGGCAAGACACAGTTAGAAGTGCTGGTCTCAGCTGAATGTTGGTCTGTCTTATGGTAAGTCCAACAGCCTTCAGAAATATTTTTTGTGTCTAAATGCCAGCCCTTAGATGAGTCTGTTTTAGTACAGTCTCATGCACTGTTACTTGTTGAGAGAGGCAAATACTGACTGGGGAGTGCCAACTTTTGGAAAAGTTTTCACATTTTCTTTTATTTTATGGAGAAAATTAGTTGTCCATTGAAAGACACCTCAAATATTAGAGAATTCCGGAAGCATTAACAGCAGAATCTTCATTGCTCGAGGGAGGTGACATAACCCTGAGCCAAATGGGATTTAGGCAGAATCAATCCTGTTATAACAGGAGGTGGATGCCGATGTTTCTTCCAGGCGTTGTTCTGCTCTTCCTACTAAAAACCCTCTCAGCTCGTCCCATCTTCACTTCCCTTTGCACAGAAGTTTGCTGGAGGTTGGTTTGTTTGTTTTTTTTCTCAAGTTGTTTTTCCCTTGGGGCAGGAGGGGTGATGACAGCCCTTACTAGAAGAAATACACCACACTGAGGTCTCATCACAGATATTCATAAATTGACTCTTAGGGTTGAATATTTTGGGAGAGTGATTGTTAATAAGTGAGAGAATTACCTTTAGGCTAGCAGGTGAATTTAGCTGTTTGGAGTATCTCACCAGAGGATTCACAGAATTTCCTCCTGGGCAGGTTTGAGTGTTGTACATGTCATTTTACAGATGATTTTTCTACCATCTGTACTTACATTCCTTCATCAGTAAGGATTTTGCTGGACAGGAGCTGTTTGTGACATGGTACCCAGCATGTGAGTTAGGTTGTGGCATTCCTCTTCCTGCTCAGATTGACTTTTGCAGCCCAGAATTTGTAATTGAGCAGAGGATGTTGCTGTCCAGTGTGATTATTGCTTCCTATGAGTAAAATCAAAGGATGAGAAAGAGTGGGCTAAAAATTTAAACTATATCCAATTTGCTTGGAGATGGAGTTAGAATGAGAGGGAGGAAAAAGGGAGAAGTAAACCCTGAAGTTCATATTTTAAGTGATGTCTTCTTGCCACTCCTACATGGGTTTCTATGGAAACAGAAGCAGAAACTGGGCCATCAGCAGCCAAGAATCCATTTACACTTTAAATTTACTGCTTGAGCAGCCATGCAGTTTTCTTGTCCAAATTAAACCATGATGGAGTAACACATGCTAAGTAAATGGGGGGGGGTTAACATGAAAACACCAAATATTAAATATCCTTCCATGGATACGCCAAAAAAAACCCTCCACCTTTTTTCTGAAAGACCTTGAAATGTCAAGTTACATTATATTTTAAGAAGAAGGTGCACATGGCTTTTACAATATTATTATTGTAAAAGAATAACATATTTTTACACGAAAGGTATATTAGCTAGGGAATTTTGTTCTCTCCTTTAATTAGGAGTGTGGCAAACTCTCCCAGGCAACGTGGCTGCTCTGCTGCTTTGGGTGGGTTAAACAAAGCAAGTTGCACTTTCCTTCCTGCTCCTCTTCTAAAAAGCTTCCTGGTCAAACTCTCAGGCACTAGCCCAGCTCTGGATGTTGTCTCATCACAACTGGCATTTGTTGATGTCTTATTAGAAGATAAGGCCAAGTTGGGCAGGGCTCGGAGCCCCCTGATCTAGGGGGTGACATCCCTGCCCGTGGGGGCAGCTGATGGGGGTCCCTTCACCCCCAGACTGTTCTGGGATGAAACTGCTTGTGGTGAGCTGTTGTCAGGTGTTTGCCACTGTTAGACACTTTGGTGAAGGAATTAAGCATTTGGTGAAAGCCTTGGAGTTCATGGTTTCTGGTTTAGTTGGTTGTCCCCTTTTGTTGATTTTTTTAATTTATTGTTTTTAAATTCTGCTGAGTTTTGATTAAGAAAATGATGCTGCTCTTATGCTTTTGAGTAAGTTTTCTTTTGAAAATGGATCCAGTTTGCTGTAGTTGGATCTGTTTGTCAACTCTTTAATTGCACTTTTCCCCTCAGTTTCAAAATCTGGTGGAGATCTCAGGTCCTTCAGACCCATGATAATAAAGCTGAGCTGGGGGCACCTCGGGCAGTGCCTGGGAGGGAGGGAGCAGTCTCAGCTAACACAGAGCTCCTCAAGGGCTCTGGAAGAGAGGTGGGAAGAGCTGGAGAGGGGCAGGGATAACCCAGGACCCCCCTGTGCGTGGAGGGAAGAGCTACAGGGAGGGGAGAGGGTGAACCAGGGGCAGAACTCTGAAGAGTGGCTAGAGAGGAAACTGGATGGATCTTGAGGGGCAGAGGAGGTGAAATGCCCAAATCACAGAGAAAGAGGAAGTGGGGATGAGTGTAAAGGCAAATGGGCTGGAGCAGAAACTGGGACTGGCAGAGGATGGAGCTGAAATTCTGAGGAATGGAGAATTGGGAAGGAGTCCGATTCTGGAATAAGAAAGTGCCCTGGCAGAAAGTTTGGTATGAGGTGTCTCCAGAGGCTGAAATGGCAGCTAGGAGGAATTCCAGAGAACTGTTCAGCCTGTAGCTGGGAGCTCTCTGAGCCTGATGCCACGTTTCCCTGGGTGCTGCACCAGGAGAACCCGAGCCCAGCAGGGCGCTTGCTCAGCCCCCCGGCAGCAGGTTCGTGTGGACACCACTGCCATGGGTTATCTGCAAAGGTCTTGGCGTTGTGGCACAACACAGGGGTTGGTTTTGTCTTTGTGGAGCTCATTTCCATTTGTACTTGAGGGTTTTTCCCAAGCAGTTGGTGGCTTTTGGGTCTGCTGACACCAGGCGAACACGCCAGCCGCGACTGGAGCGGGTGCTGGCAGTCGGAGAGACTGTTTTGACAGACCATGGGATGTGCAAAGAAAGTGCTCCTCCATCCCCCCTGCCTCCTGGTCAGGGACAAACACTGGTGTGAAGTGATTCCTCTCTGTGGGAATCCAGGAGCTGCTGCTGTGTTTGGCTGTGGAGTAGGCGGAGGGTCATTTGTTCTCCCCAGGAGATGCCACCGCGAGAGGGGTTTGTGGTTTGCTTCGTCTCGTGGGGTGTTTCATGTGTAAGACCTCGCAGGTTTGTGGAAGCTCTGAGGGTTGGTTCCTACAGCTCATCAAGAGACAGGAAGTTTTTTAAATCTAAGAAGCCAGTAATAGTGAACAGGGTGACTAAGGGAGTTTGTATGAAATCTCTAAAGGAACTCGTAGAGTTTGCTTTCCCTCAGAAGGTGTGAGAAACAGTCTCAGACCCCAATGGGTTTTTGAGTCAAAGTTCATTATCTGGTGAAAGCAAACAGAGCTGGATAGGGTGGAGTCCTCACTCCCCAAAACCTCATCCCAAACACAGGGCAGGGTAGGGGGTTATCCAGTTAATTCACACATATTCATTACATTGTGTACATAGACATTTTACAATGTGATGCTAAACAGTCTTCAACATATTCTTCTTTTTTGTGTCAGTTCTGTCTGCTGTGATTCATGCATTCTTCAGGGAAACTACCCAGTTCTACCATAACTCACATTATTTTGATAAAGAAGAGAAACTCAGCAGTTCACCATACCTCACAACACCTCTGCAGTAACACCAGCCTGTTCCCTTCCTGGGGCTGCAGTCACCCACTGGGCTTTCAGTGGCACCAACCACAGTGGCATTTATCACAGAAGGGCACCATGCACAGTGCTGCAGGGAGTGCCAAAATGTGCCGTAGGGAGGCAGTGGGAGCTGTGGGGTGCTCCTGGGGCTGGAGACATTCACCATGGCCTGGGGACTAAGAGGGTGGTGGCTTGAGAAGAACCAGAAGTGTAACTGAGGGGAATGCTTGGGTTGCGGTTGCTGGTTTGATCTTTGGCTTTGTTTCCCACCGTCCTACTCTATTTTTGACTGCCAGTGAATTATTTTCCCAAATGGAGTCTGTTTCCCTGTGCCAGGGAGGTGATCTCCCTCTCCTTTTCCTGGCCCACAAGCTTTTCCATCTCATTTTCTCCCCCTGTCCTGTTCAACCACTGAATATAAGGCAGAGGAAGAGAAGGAGAGCTGGGGAATCATCCTGCTCCTGCCAAACAGGAGAGGGAAAAGCCAGAAGAGCCTGGTGTGTGGAAGGAAAGTAAGACCTGTGCACGGAGATGAGGAAAGAGAACTCATTAAATCTGTCCAGTATCAGGGTCATGGTAAGGCAGGAGTGTTTTGAGGGGTGAAACATGAAGATTCCCTTAGATTGTTCCCTCCTGCAGGAGACCTTACTCAGGGGGGGCTCATGGAAAGAGAAGATGTGTTAGGAGAAAATCCACATAACGGTGTTGGCAGCTAAAGGGAGCAGTACAAGCCTGTGTTTGAGGGCTGGAAAAGAGGCAATTTCTTGTTATTCCTGCTGGAACAAGTGGTACAGCCAGGCTCTTGCTGAAACAGGTATTCCACAGTGAGAAAAATGCTCTAAGCCACTGCAGCTTAGGTGAGCTTCAGTGGGATTCCTCTGGAGAAGTAATTCAGGATCATGAAATGTTTCTGAACGTAGTTTCAAGGGAATGATTGTTCCAGGAGAGCCTTGGGATATTTTATTTTCTTGAGATATAGATGGTAGCTTTTTTTTTTTTTTAATTGGGTGGGGAGGGAGGGACTGAATATTACCTGGAGAGCTGCAGGACTGAGAGGCATCGAAATTAAATGTGCCAAGCACTATTAGGAGGTCAGCAGAGGAGGCTGGAAGAAGCTCAGACACAAATTAGGTGAATGAGAGTGTAGCAAAACAAGACCTTGGAGTGTCATGAAAAAGATGTAGCAGCCAACTTGTATTTTGCTGGATGGTCAGGACATGTGAGTAGGGGAATGTTCAGTGCTTTTTGTACATTCTGTGTTGGGATGGAGAATTTGGGATGTTTGGTAGGGGACACCAAACTGGGCATTGTGGGAATGAAGCTGAATGGGCAGAAATCACCTGTGGTGGGTTGTCCCCCTTCCCATCCCCTTTGCAGGGATGTTCCTTTCATATTTTTTTTCAGGGAAATAAGCCCTGATTTAGCTTAAATTAAAAAAAAAAACAAAAAAAAGAGGATGATATTGGTCACTGAGATGATTCAAGCTGCTTTCATGAGGGTGAAAGGGCTGAAGTACAATAGCTCTGGCGTGACTGCTGCTGACCTCTCAGTGTATCACAATGTACACGGATTGTCAAGTCTATGTGGGGTCCTGTAAGATGAGGGTGGCAATCAAAGCAACTGTGCATCCCTGTTAATATTTGGGACACATCCTGCACCTTCACACCTCTCTCACCGTGCAGCATTCCTTCTTCTCTGAGGCTGGAAACAAAAGGGTGCTTTGTGCCACCTTGTGCACGTGGGTGATGAGGTGCCTCCTGAGCAGGAGCCTGACAGGCAGGAACAGAGCTGGCAAACAGCTTTTCTGTGGCTTGGGCTCCTCAGGGGGCCAAGGAGAGTCCAGCAGGAGGGAGGAGTGGCAAACGTGGCATCTGTGTTCCAGGAGATCAAGTGGGAGGCAGCTGTGGGCCAGCAGGTCTGATGGGCAGCTCTGCGTGGAGCTCTAAACCAGAATGACTGAAACAACAGGGGGGCTCCCAGAAGGGAATGAGAACTGGTTTTTTTCCAGGCTGGTTCATGAAGACTGAGGGCAGAGATGTGCTCTACTTTCAAGCAATAACGATGCAGCAGAGCCAACCTGTCTGGTTTTAAACAACACACCACTTTAGCATTCTGTGGGAAATCATTATTGAAGGTGGAAAGAATTGGGAAGGAAGATGGCCAAGAGGTCACCCGCAAGCAGCTGTGAACATGAAATGCAATTTTTGGGATGGATAGAGATTATTAATGATTCTGTGCCATGATTAGAAGATATTATTAGATGTTTGCTCCTTAAATTCTGGCTAATGTAAAATTGAGAGGGTTTGCTCAGATGGAGAAGAACTTATGGTGCAGGGCAGGCCGGAAGAGCTTTTAGGTCCATCCTGATGGCAGCAGGGGTTTCCTGGCAGCCTTGAACTCCGTGGTAGGCATCTCTCACTTTTGTTATCATGGGCAACAAAAGGAGAGAGTTTTGAGCATGTTTCCTTTGTGTTTAGGAGGAAGTTCAGTTGTCCTGGAATGTAAAATGTGGGCCAGGTCTCCTGTCACTGCTGAATGTCCTCCGTTCCCATAGATGGAAATCCCTCTGCTCTCACACTTCCCATTTCCTTTCCCCTGCGAGGCTGATTTGGGCATTTCAGCACGCTCAGACCCTGACTAGGAGTGATTGTCTGCTATGCTGGTTTGCCTTTTTGCCACTCAGCCTTTCCAATTCCCATCCTGGAAGTGTGGGACATCACAGTTCCTGTCAAGGCACTGAAAGACATGACTCATCCCTCCTCTTTCGTCTGCCTCTCCACCAGGATCTCCTTCGTGGCTCCACCTCGTGCTTTGCCAGCCTTTTGCACAGAGCTTGTCAAAAGGGCTTTGAAAGTTGGAGGGAACTGTCAGGGAGCCTCAGAATCTGCATTTCCTTCTCCTCTCAGGCTCCACAGTCAGAGCAGACACACGCTGGGGGTTTGCCTCCCAGCTCTCCTTTCCCAGGATGTGGTCACATACGTTGAGCCTTAATTATTGTCATGGGTTTTCTTGTCCCAGATGAACCCAAGTGGACTGAGCCAATGAGTGTCCATACCAAGGAACAACACTGGCTTTCTCCTCCTGGAATGGGGTTGGATTTTAGTCCATGCTTATCTTTCTTATCCCTGCACATTTCAGAAGGCACAGAAATCCTCTCACAGGGCAGTTCACTCGTTGCTCCCGTAGCTAGAAACCTTCAGTACCTTTTACGTTACAGTTGAGGAAATACAGACCCTGCAAATTTGTTCCTTGAGTTTAAAAAACAACTTTTGATCCTCATCTTTGCACCTTGACAGAAAAAACCCCACATATATTTAAATTTATATCTGGTTTGTTGTTGTTGGGGTTTTTGTAAGCAAAAAAATAAAATGAATCCCATGAACATGAGACACGGGAACACGTTAATTTGATTCCATCTGCTAAATAATTTTTGTGAATTTAATTGCACCCCAGTTCTTCTGAACACATTAAGACATATGTTCATAAGCTAATTGAATATAGCTCCTGGTGTTGGCAGTGCTCCAGGACACTGTTGACTCAACAACAACATTCCCAGCTATTTCAGTTGTAGTACGTGAAATGATCTCGTCACCATTTTCCATGTGGAAAATCCTGTGACAAAATGAAATCCAGCCTCATAAAAAGCTGGCTAAATATCCCAAATTAGGTACTGGTTTCTGAGTGGAGTGTGGTTTGACTGTAAATTCAGTGTGGCAGCTCCTTTCAGGTGCTCTTGTTGGGTTGATCTCCGTGGCTGCTGTGGCCTCAAAGAATCCCCTCCTTGCATTTCTAATGGAAAAACCTTTAAATGTCATAAGATTTCTTATTCCTGCCATTACAGTGTTGAAACTCTGCTTCTAAACCCAGATCCTGCTAGGAACATTTACCAGCCTGTAAAAAATAACCTCAGGCAGGGCCACTGCCTTCTCCAGGCTGCCAGCTGTAGAGCTGCACTTGGGCACTGTGCATACCATTAAATTTAAAAAAAAAATCATATAAATGGCATTTGGTTTCCTTTTGCTGGTCTCAACCCAGTAGGAAGACAGCTTGAACAAATAAATCAACAAATGCTGGTGTTTAAAGCTGCTTTTAGTTCTGGGGCACTTAAGTTGGTAAAGGTACCAAGTTGTCACGTGTTATATTTATCTGCCCAAATACTTGTGGGCTGGGTTATTTTCAGAGCAGTTTTAAATAATTCATCAGGTGTGTCTTTTGCTTATGAGTTACATTTTGAGTTGATAATCCTTCCCTGCACAGAATGGCGATGCATGTGTCAGAACATTATGGAGTTTGTGGCAACAATTCCCTTCTGAATGCAGGGAAAATGCCAGAGAATAGGGAACAGCTCTGCTGGGGCTCTTCTGCACCTTTTTACTCGTGGTTATTGGACACAGAATTATGGTTTCCTGGTGGGCGTGGCAGTGCTGGGTTAGCGGTTTTAGAGGGCTTTTCCAACCTGAGTGAGCCCATGATTCTCGTGGCACTGAATGTGAAACCTGTTTCTGCCAGGAATTCATTTAATCACCTTGGCTGAGGAGTAGAGCAAATATTATTAATTCCACGGTGACAGGTTCCAACCCCAAGGGTAAGAAAGAATTACAGAATAATTTCAGACTCTCTTGTGGGGCTGTGGGTGTCAGGGAGGTTCCCAGTCCTGCTCTCTCCCCCCGAGCAAGGATGAACGTGTACCTAATGATGTATGAAACACTGGGCATGAAATGGGGCTGAAAGCCTTGAAGAAGGGTTTGGCGATCAGGCTCTAAGGTATGTTGATGTGTTCACACGCTGGAAATAATCCAGCAGAACTTCCAAGTAGCATTTCTGAGGGAAGAGGGAGGAAGGAGGAGTAATACACTCATAATTCTCCTTGTTTGAAAGTGGAAAGGTGCTGAAACTGCAATTGCAGCATTCATTGTGTGCTGTTAAATGCCAAATCATCACAACCAGCCTGTCTGCTCTCCTCCTGTTACAAGTGTAGCCCTAATTCACAGACTCTGTGAGTGGAAGCAAAAGGATGTGATGTTTAAGGGCAAAATACTGAACCCAGAGCCCCCTTTTTAACACTGTTTCAGGTTTATGGGGGTTGGCATTGATTTTTGTTTGTCCTGAGGTCTGAGCAAGGGGAAGGTAGAAAAGGAGGAGAGAGAAGCACAATGTTATTCCTAGCTCTTCTAGAACAGACCTTAAAGGTATCCTCCCTTAGGCATTAGACCCTCTTGTGCTTCTGGTCATCAGATCTCACAAAAGAATAAGACTTGAAGGTGTCCAAATCCTGTATCTGGGAAAAAGGGAAGAAAAGAGCCCAGTGATTGTAGTAAAACTCAGAGCTGCGCATTTTGATGCTGTGCCTCAAACCAGGGAGGTTTAAAACCAGATCATCTGAGTTTTGGAGATCCATTTTGCACACAGTTGTAGCACCAGCACAGCCAAGTGGCTGCATCCGCAGCAGGGAGCTGGCACTGGGTGTGTACAGATGCTGTCCCTGAGTGCTCTGAGCCAGGAGCAGTTCCAAAAGGAAAGCCATTTTGGGGATTTTAGCAAAAATGCACCTGCATGCTGTGTCTTGAATCAGCAGCAGCTGCAGTCTTTGTGTGTGTTGTTTCACTGTCCTGGGCTGGTTCTCCTCAACGTGTGGATTCACTGACTTGCTGATAATGGCAAAAAATACTGTACATTTGGAGTTGCATATGCATCTTCTTCATTCCTGGCTGAAGAAATGTGACCTTTCTCTGCCACGTTCTTTCTCCTGTCACGTTCTGGGTGACCTCCCTACCCATTTGATTCTGAAGTGCTTGCTCAGAGGCTGCAAACCCATCCCAGTTGTGTGACAACCCAGAGGTGGCTGCGTGTGTTCCCCCTGAAGAAGGGCTCCGGGGTGCCTGGCTCAGAGGCAGGTGACAGTGAGCTTGCAGGGAGCACCCTGATGGTTTTCCCTCTTTGGGAGTGTTGAAGCTCCAGTGTTGTCTCCATTCAGCCTGAAGCCTCCAGAGCCACAAGAGTTTTCCCTTGGAAGTCGGGATCCTGCCAAGGCAGAATGGGAGTTCCAGCTCAGATGCTGTGGCAGAATTCCCAGCAGAGTCTGTTACCTGCTCTTCCATGGGGCACAGTTGGCTGGCAAGGTTTATTTTGACTTCTGTGGTGCCTCGAGCTTGGTGGTTTTAAATCGCAGCATTTTCAGTAGAGTCACAGATTCATTGTGGATTTTTAATACACAAAAGAAATAGTCATGTGAATTTTTTTTTCCTGAGGTTTATTAGATAGATGAGAATTAACTAAATCTAAAAAGAGGCCACTATTACTGTGCCACAGCTCCTATACTACATGTAAACTATTTATTTTTGCTTTGCATTTAAAGAAAAGGAGTGTTTAAAATCCTGTCCAGCAGTAGAATGCTTATTAAGCATCTAAAGACTTCTGCATTGAATTGCATTAATAAGTCATAAGAATTAATAATTTACAACAGAATACAGATAAAACGATTTGGCTTCAACTCAGCTGCATGAAAATTTAACTTAATTCATCCACACTGGGCAAATAGAAAGGGAAGAGGCTGCAAGACAAATTAGAAACTACCCACAGATTGGCTCCATCAATCTCTGCTCTTTATACTTTGTGGTTCCAAATGAATAGCAAAGAGATAAATGGGAAAAGCCACCAGGAAAATATATGAAACTTTCTGGGATTTGGGGAAAGAAAGCCCTGCCTTCCTTAGAAAATATTTTAAAATAAATATTACTGTTGGTTACAAGTGTACAGAGCACACAATTGCAGGGGCACATTTTCTGTGCCAGGAAGTTAATGGAATTAAATACATAACTAGATTTTGAACTGAAGGAGATTTAATTTATGGCCATTAATATTAGAAAATTTAACTGTGCTAAAATGGCAACCTGGAAATCTAATCCTTTGAAGTATAAATTCAATTTTGAGGAAACCAGTTAATGGAAGGTCTGCATAGAGAGGGCCAAGTGCTTAATACCATCTACTAATGTGCTATTTTTGGCCACTCTTCTGTAGGTCCTTTTTGGATTTCTGGCCTCAAGACACTACTTCAATCCCCTTTCCTTGCCAGGAACAGACCATCTCAGAGTTTCCTTTCCCAGCCTCAGGCAGTCAGGAGCAGAGGACTCCAGTGGCAAAGCCCCCATTCCTTCCCTCACCCAACCAATCTGAAGGAATTGGGGTTTTAGCACCCAGATTTTGGGTGAAGTGTATTTAATTTGGTGACTCCCCTTTTCACTTTGGAGTCAAAGAGCTGACTAAGCGTTTTTGGGCTGCTTGGAATTCCCAGCTCAGAAATGTTTATGTTTTGAGAAGGTAAGAGTGGGTTAGAATAATAATAATAATAAACTTACTAACAGTTGAACCACGTAATTCAAACCCACTTTTCAGCCTGATTTCCAGTATGTCGTGGCAAGTCCCAGTTGAATTTTAGCAACCATTTCACATCTCAGCCTACGGGCCAGGGTCAGGTGGCAAGTTGTGCTTCTGGGTGACGGCAAAGCCTGGCAGATGTCAGCAGAGTCTGTGTTCCTATCGTGGCACTTTGGTAAAAACTTCCATTTCCACAAGTTGCTTCAGCAAAGTCTCACCACATCTTCGTTTAGTTACCACTCGCAGCAAGTAACACTTTTCCTGCCTCGTCTCCCATGGGGAAAATGCTCATTAAACCCCCATTTAATTGGGTGTTAACGATGTCATTAGCTCCTCCACGCGTTCCGGGCGAGTCCTCCCCCACAGCTCCATTCTCGCTCCCGGTTCTCCACCATTCCTTCCTTCCTTCCCCCAAGTCTCTCCTCTTGTGTCAATAAAGGCCAGCTAAGACCGCAGGGTTGTGTTTTGGGGATTCTGAGGGAACGGGGGCTTTGGGAAGTGGTTCCTTTGTGAAGGTTTTGCTGTGCCTGTTTTTGCAGGTCTGGCAAACACCCCCTACACTGGTTTGGTTGACAAAGCAGGGGACAGCTTGGAGAAGTGGGTCCCAACTTTCAGGCCTCTTTGCAGAAGTGTCTATATTGCAGTATTTTAGCTGATCTCTGGTGCTTGAAGTTCTTCATGCAAAAAAAGAATCTGCTTTTGTTGGGTCTAATTACAAGTGCCTAGAGGGAGGGTTTTTTTAATCTATATGCTTTCACTGCTGTGTTGGGCTTTTATTTCATCATCAGTGTTGGAGTTTACTTAGTTTACATCAAATTTATTTGAATTTTACAGAAAAACTGAATTAACATTTCAGACTGGACCTTAGAGGTCTTTCCCAACCTTAAGGATTCTGTGTTTGTATGAAATAAATAATGTTCAAGAGGAGAGGTAAATGCACAGCCAGAGTTTGCTGCTAAGTGGGAAACTTTTTATGGCAGTCTTACCGTGTAGCTGCTGTTCTGTTTCTGTGACTTCTCAGAAATGCAAAAGCTGTTGCAGCTGATGGTAGACCTTGATTTCACAGTGCCCAGCACTGCCTGGGTGTGTCTCAGAGGGGAGGGGGTGTTGGCTGGGTTGTCTGATGCCCCGGTTGTGGTGGGAGAGGTTTGGGCAGCGTGCTCGGTGCCTCCCAGTAGCAGCTCCGTGCTCTGGTGGTGTCAGGAAGCTGGGAACATTCATCTGCACCCTTTTCTTCCTTACAAATCCCGTGCCCTGCATCCCAAGTGTGTTTTTACCCTGCAAAACCCCTCTCCTCCCAAGCTCCAGTCATCTTCACCCGCTCCCCAGAGTGCAGTTTCACTGCAAGGTTTTCTCCAGGGAGATCCAGATGTCCTCTTTCCATCTGTGTCCTACTTGAGTGGAGGAAGGATTTAGAAAGCGCAGTGTAATGCACTCCTTACAGGGAGGGAGGCTGCAAACACTCAGAAATAGTAGGTTGCCTCAATTCCTGCTGGTGTGGAACTGCTGCAAATGGAATTACACTCGGAGTGGGGAGCTGATGCCTGTTCCGAAGGGAAACGGTTCTGAGGGAAATTTAAAAGCAATTGATTGTTCACCTGGTTGGCTTTTATTTTATTTTTAGCCTGGCTTCCTAAGGGGCAACTTCTGCAGCCTCCATGTCTGCCTGTGCAGCCCTTCAGCACTGCCCCACCTCCCCCTCGCCTTGCGACACGCTGGGTAATTTCATGCAAAGCTGACAGAGCCAGAAGTCATTAGATCTAATCATTAGTCACAAGATCTAGTCATTATCTCGAAGCTGTTAGTCATAAGATCATCATTCCTACAAACTGAATAAAAACTGGTGCTTGGTTTGATGATGGAGACCCAGAGCAATCCTTTCCCTTGCGGGGAGGGACAGGCAGAGGCTCAGCTTGGCAGCACAGCAGCATTTTAACAAAATGTGGATAAAATTGTGTAGCAAGTATTTCTATCCAGCATGATAAGGGAAGTATTGCAGTGGTAGAAGAGCCGTAGTGGACAGACACATGAAAACACTAAAATTCAGTTTAAAAAATTGAACTAATGTTTTACTGGACATGGTTTCCTGTGACAGCCAAGACCCTTATTTTTCTTAGTCTTTCTATTGGTAAGAATAGCAGGTTTTCCAGTTCCCTTTTGATAGTCATCTTCAGTGTTCCTAATCACTGTTCCTAATAGGTCCCTCAGAGAATACATTAATCCAGACTATCCAAAAAGCCTTTGCAAAGTTTCAGTGGCAGCAACTGGTCTTTGACTAAAATGCTCCTTCCTGGTGAGTCTGCTTCTGCTTGTCTGGTAGG
>VXAU01002658.1:0-86136 GCA_013399695.1 Formicarius rufipectus | reverse complement strand
CAAGTGGTTGTAAATCCTGAACAACAGAGCAAATGATGGTTTTCCCCCTGCAGTATAACCAGCTGTGTCCAGGCAGGTCCAGCAGTGAGGGTCAGCACTGCCCTAATTATCTTTTCACCTTTTACATCCAGCAGCCTCTGCTGCACCCGAGTACAGGTACTAATAATCGGTGAGGTAATAATGCATTTCTGTGCCACAACACTGAGTGTATAAAGGTAGCCAGCTGCAGAACCACCCCAGCAGAAGAGAGGAAATGTGCTCCTCGTGGCTTTGGCTGTTTTACTGTGTGTTGGCATGTGTGCCAAAAGCATCTGGGGTCATAACGTGGTAAATTCCCTATTTAGCTGCACTGAAGGTACTTTTATAGAGTATTTAGAAACTCTTAGGGAGGAAGTTCAGGGGAAAAAAATTTTTTTTTTTCAGGCCAAATCTTTGAGTCTGCAGAGGTCCTTTTATGATATATTTATATATCTATTTCTCAGAGGGGGCATCCCAACTCTGTAGTGCTGATTACAAGCACAGAGCAAAGTTCTGCTGAAAATCAGTCTCATATTGGACATTTTGCATTCCTGACAGTCTGTGGAGAGAAGTGACAAGACAAACTGGCTCTTTCCTCACCAGCTGAGCTCAGTTCATCCCTTTTAATGGTTCATTACCTGACTAAATCCGCATATCCTTGGCTAATACCTGTCCCTGGAAACATAAAGATGGGATTCTGCCCTAGCAGAAGTCAAAGTGAATTCACAGGTTCTTTCGTTTTTCCATTTCATGCTTTAGGGTTTTTTTGGGGTTTTTTTTGCTTGTTCTCAGGTATTTGTATGTTTATATTTAGATGATCAAACAAAGTGGATTGTTTATAATACACTGACCTCTGTAGCCTCCTGTTTGTCACAGATGCGCAGGGTTGGGAGCAGAAACCGAGAGCATTAAATGCCACTGGAGAAGCTGAGGCTGCTCTGGGTGTGGACTGGCCATGTGTCTGAGAGCCCAGGAGCCTGTCTGTGCTTATTTACATAATTAATGAATTAATCAATCCTGGTGTGCTCCTCCAGGTTCCTATAACAAAGTGTCCTGCAGCGTTCACACGTGAAAAGTTGCAACATCCTCCTTTTATTTCTCTTGAAAGGAGGAAAATGACCTTTTGATTTCTCTCTTCTGCCACTTCTGCTTTGAGAAGCACATTTTTGGGGGGAAGCCCTGCAGGTACCCAGGACACCAATAACTAGCTGGTCATGGTATGCTGAGGAAAAGAGGAATGAATATTCCATTGGCTCCTCATTAATATAATTTCCATGAAGTTTATGGAGTAATTATGTGCTATTATTCTCTGATCAAGAATTTTGATAAAATAACAGTGGGGTTTGTTTCTTTTATTAATTTCTTATATATATATAATTTTATAATTCTTTTCTGTCTGATCATCCCATGCATGAAAGAAAGGGACTTCTTAATGCCCTCCAAATGTTACTCTTGGACTGACTCTCTCATAACGGATTGCCTCTTAGAAACACAGCTCTGAGGGGGAAGAGGGAATTATGTGTGAAGAAATCATGGTCCCAGTTCTGTTACAAGCCTCTGGAATATGAGCTGGAAGAGATTTGTTCAGACCACCAGCTGTGATAAACCATGGAATCGATGTGGCTGAATTAATTAGCTGCAACCCCACCAGACACAGGCCCTGGGTTTAGTGCAAAGAGAAATGCAAAGCAAGGCATTTGAAATTGGCCTTCTGTAATTTGTTCTGAAGTTTGTTCTGTAACCTGAGCAAAGTTTCGGATTCATTCAGAACACACACTTTGGGATGAGATGTGCAGCACTTTCAGTGTTGCTCTCAGGGAAAGCTGCACCCACTTCAGCCGGGGTTCAGCCTTGGCAGGAGGATGTGAGGAGGAATAATATTTGCAGTTTCTGGGAGCTTGGAAGGCATCATGAATAGGAGACTGCACTTCTCCTGTTTGGAATCTTTTCAAGCTCTTTAAGGATGCATCATCAGCTAAAGGGAATAAATGATCTAATAGAATGTTTTGGCTTTTTCTGCAGATACAAAAAGACAGCTTGTACCTGGATTCTTTCTTTCTGAAACCAAGTAACCCTTTGGAACTTGTTGTGGATTTCAGGGAATTTTCAGCCTAAATATTAATTTCAGGTGAGGAGCTTGAATTCCTCAGGCTGTGCTGTTCCTGGTGTAATATGTTTCCCATGTAGGCATGTTCAGATCATGAGATAATCAAGGTGCTTGGCTTATTCTGAAACTCAGTTTTAGGCTCCCATTGTTTCTTAGCTGAGCAGTGATAATCCCAGATGCTGCTTTGCAGTTGTGCTCCTGTCTGGAGCCCTGGGCTGAGCTGACCACAGGATATTTCCTCTTTTTGTCAAGGTGAGTCATTTGAGAGATCTCATGGCCCCCAAGCTTAGAAGAGATCCCAGTGTCAGCATGAGAGGCAGACAGTGGGTTTAGTGGCAGATGACACGGTGGTGTTCGAGAGGAGTCCGAGTGACAACTTGAATCTTCTCATTGAAAGGGAAAATGGGGGTGGGGGGAAAGCTGAATTTAAGCAAAAGCTTGATTTTTCTGGCGGTTGACATTTTCCATTTGCTCATGGAGAGAGAGAAGAGCAATAGAGACCAGGCAAGAACAGGGTTTTTAATGGGGCTGAGAGTGCAGGTCGTCAGGAGGTGTGTGCTCAGCCTGGGGGGGATCCTCCAGGTGTAAGGGGAGCAGGGACAGGCACCTGAAATGGCACAGCGTGGAGGACTTGGCACAGCGTCACTGCCACCTTATATTGGCACGGGGGCATTGATTGTTTCTTCAATCACATTGAAAGGTTTGTGGCTTGATGGGCACAGAGAAGGAGATCCCAACGTGTGTGTGTGTGTGTCCAGGTCATTGAAGAGACAATGGCAACTGGTGTCGAGCCTCGAGGGATGGAGTGAATTCTTCCTCTCCCCTTTGCAGAGTCTCAAAGCAAGACTGACTGCTGCTCTCCTCAGTGCTGGAGACAACTGGCACAAATTGTTAGCTGCCTGTGTGGGCTGCAGGATGATGTGGTTTGTGTGCTGATTGTCACAGAGATGTGAGGCTGAGGGGGGGGAACAGAGAGAGCAGCGAAAGAGATGAAGCCCAACGTAAAAATATTTCCTTGCTCTTGAGCAACGTTCGGGCGTTGCCATAAATAAACAAGTTTATTATTGTAACCCGAGTTTGCGTCAGAGTGGAGAGGAGAACTGTGGGAAGGTCTGGAGTGAAATGACAGTGCTACACGTGGAGTTGCCACGCAGGTGATTTTATTCCCAGGCCACGAGTGCTTGGGTCTGTGCACTCCCAGTTGAGCTGAAGCTGAGAGGGTCGGGAGGAGGAAACAGAAAGTGGAGTTCAAGCCCAGATTCTGTGCTGAGCCTTTAGCTCTTCCTTCGAGTGGCTTTTGCAAGGGACTGATAACTTGCCCACGTTGGTTCAGGTGGTTTCAGAAAGCTTTTGGCATAGCCCATGCTGTTTGTGCTCTGCGATGGAGACGATCAGCTTGATATTCCAAGCTTGATTTGCAATGCTGGCTCTATAGAAAATTCAAACCTGTGTCAATGTTTAAATGTATTGAAGGATTTCCACACCATCTCCTCAGTGTGTAAGATGTTAGGCCTTAACTGCACTTTTTAGGCATTAAAACATTAGCAGCACACACAAAAATAGAACCCTATTTGGGAGTGGTTTTTCTTTGAGCCTTGATGTATTTATAAAAATTGCCTGCTGTTGTTTTACTCTGGGTGGTAGCAGGTTAGCTTTAAGGGGCCTGAAATATATTTTGAGCCTAGGAAAAAAAAAAAAGAGGAGGTTTAATCCCAATCCTGAACTGCCTCTGCAGAATTATTTCTAGTGGAACCACTGATGCTCAGTTGGCTCCTCTGAGTTGGTTTGTACAAACCTGCAGCAGATGAACAGTTCCTGGATTGTAATGGTAAAAATCTGCACGTGTAAATAGACTACAACACGAATTTTAATCAATAAATAGGGGAGGTGAAGGAGTGTTTTTATTAAATACTCCTAGAATATCAAGTTTCTTTCCTGGCAATGCTAGGAGTTGCAAGGCAAGTGTTCCCTGTTGGTAAGAGAAGCTCTCTGGCTGGCATGGCTTTTGCATTCCATAGCTGACTAACTCACAGCTTCATTTCCACAGGGTTCTTTGGTGGCTTGTATCTCTGGGATTTCACTGCAGGGAAATGAAAATTATGTTACTATAAATCATAGAATATACTGAGTTGGAGGGCACCCATCAGGATCACAGAGTCCAACTGAAACGTGCACTGTGCTGGAGAATTTGCCTTTTTTAAATGAAAAATAACTCTTTGAAAAGACCACACGTAGTTGCCATCTTGTGCCACGAGAAAGTGATTGCTATCACTCACTTGCTTAAATGCTATTTTAAGTGCTCTTCAGACAGCTGAGTGATTTCAAGAGTAATAAAGATAATGAGATTTATTTCATGATTACAGCAGATGAAGTTTAAGTGCCTGCTGATGTTCTCACGTGCTGCTTGTGGCATTTTTGTCCCTAATTTGAAACTCCACCACGATTCCCTCCTAAGAAGCAAAGCCTTTTGAAGGAGAGCAGGCTCTGGAGATAAGCAGCTTTGAGAAGCAGAGGGAAATGAATGTTTAACCTGTGGATGCTGTTGCTGGGGAGCAGCACAGCGTGCTGTGAGGAGCTCTTGCCATCTCTGAAGTTCAGTGCTTTGCAGGAAACGAGAGCAGGATATTTTTCATTTGTTCCGAGCATCAGATGGTTTTTCAGGCGTTTGACATATGCTGGCAAATTAAAGGATCTGCACTTCTCAGACACTGGTGTGTCGACATGAAATGAAATACTCTGGTTTGTGTTCTACAGATCTTGTGGTATCAGCAACAGGAATATCAATTGCTTTTTCCAGAGAGGTGATTTGGAAAGGAAAACAGGGCACCAAATGTAGTATCATGTTACCTTTGGCGTGGCAGGCAAGAGGATTCCAAAACAATGTACTTACGTTCGTTTGTGTTTGCTGCCAACACAGGTTAAGCCAAATGTGGATGTACTGGTATCTTCACAGGTATAGATGGAAATAGGAGTAATGGAAAGTCCGTGTTTCAGATGGAAACATTGCCAGTGCCAAACTGGTTTTGTTCATCAGGCCTTTTGTTATTAAACTGATCTCTGTGTAAATGAATCTCAGCTCCTAGGCTCGAGGGATCAGATAAATAATGTGCTATGCAGTAGCTGTGGGAAAGGAAAGATACAGTGACCTGTAGTAGTTCACATGGAATATTAAATTTAAACAACCAGGAGGGCTGATCTCAAAGGAGAAACTCCCCTTCACATCCTGTGCATTTACAGATACAAATTTTAAATCTAAAGTCTCTTAAAACTACACTGAGAAGATGATGGCTAAAAGGATCATTAAATTTAGGAGGCCAAACCACAGTTCTTAAAGTAGGTTGGTTATCTCAAAAAGTAAACCAGCTTCAGTCATTCTGTCTGGGATTTGCCTTTGTGGAGAGACTGTTGTTTCAGTGACCTGAGGGGAAGGATGCAGGGGGTGCAGGAGGACACAGAGGGTGCAGAGGGGTGCAGGTGATGAAGGGGGACACAGGCGGTGCAGGAGGACACAGGAGGATGCAGAGGGGTGCAGGTGATGCAGGGGGACACAGGAGGATGCAGGAGGTGCAGGAGGACACAGGGGATGCAGAGGGGTGCAGGTGATGCAGGGGGACACAGGAGGATGCAGATGATGCAGGAG
Source organism: Formicarius rufipectus (assembly GCA_013399695.1). Taxonomy (NCBI): domain Eukaryota; kingdom Metazoa; phylum Chordata; class Aves; order Passeriformes; family Formicariidae; genus Formicarius; species Formicarius rufipectus. The sequence continues at coordinate 80,371 of VXAU01002658.1, read as the reverse complement.
GACACAGGGATTTAGGAGATGCAGAGGGATGTGTGGGACACAGGGGAGGCAGGGATCACCAGCACACATCCCATTTCCAAAATGTACCTATAGTGGCACCAATAGAAATTCCTGGCATGCTGTTTTCTATCCAAGGTGGTTTTTTTTCTTGGCAAGGTGGACACCTGGTTAATTGTCCAGCCCCTGCCCCAGGGAGCAGGTCCATTCTGAGGGCAAAATGCCACGTTTGCTTTTTCTGGCGGCATCATCTTGGTGTGGTGTTTGGTGCCCTCATCCCCAGTGTTGTCTCCAGGCATGTCCCTCCCCCTGGCAGGGTGTAGGGCAGGGAGCAGCAGGACACTCCTCCTCACCCTGGAATGTGCCTGGGTGGGATGGAGCCCGAGCTCTGCTGCTGCTCTCAGCCACTCCTGCCCTCGGGAGTGAATTTATGAGTTCCTGCAGAAGTATTCCTTCAATCAGTGCTTTGCAGCTCAGGAGTATTTTGCCTTGACCTGTATCTTGGCAAAAATCTAATTGATTCCCTTTGATAAATGAATGCAGTTTGAAATGTCTTCATTTTGGGTAGAGAAACCAATGATGTGTCTTTACTTCACAAGGACTTTTTTAGCTGTTTTGTTTTTTTTTAAACTTTGATTCCTAAGATCAGTATCTTGTGAAAACAGTATTAATTTAATAATCAGGGGGAAAAAATCAATACAAATAATGAAAGAGGCTCTTACTGCTTGAATCCCCTCCATTCCATTGGGTTTTTTACACCAGTGTGCTCAGCTGGTGTTCACTCTTTCCCTTTAGTCCCATCTCTAAAGCAATTCACATTCTGCACTTACAGAATAGTTCTGTCATTTGGATGGAATCCTCCCTTGGGAAGGCACAACCAGCTCCCTGCTGTAAATTGGCATGTGTTTTGCCACTTTCCTTAAGTAATTCTGCGTGTCATCAATCTTTTTGTCCTGGGAACTTTGTTCTTTCCCATCCCACCAAAACCTTTCTGTTTCACTTCCATGTGCTCTCAGTTCCGCCCCCCGCCCCTTTATCTTGACTTTCCCTTTGATGTTTTATCGCTGTAGAATGAGTGTTTCTTACTGTACCTTACCTTGAGGTGTTCTGTCTTGAGGTTTTCCATCTCCATCTGAAATGTCTGTGCCTGACATGCCTGCTGAGCCCTGGGCAGCAGCTCTGCCCTGCCCTGCCCTGCCCTTTTGGGGCTGGATACAACTCAATTCCTCCGCCACTTTCCAGGTGTCCCCGCTCTGTCCATGCACCTTTGTTCTCCAAGCAACCTTCAGTTTTTAGCAGCTCTTTTTGTAATTGTTTTGCCTGTGACCATCTGTGGTTTTGCTTTTTGTCTCTCTCTCTCTGCCCTTCCCCTTGTTCTGAGTGACCTCTGCTTTCTCTCTCAGATGTGCTGCTTTCAGCACTCGTGTGTTTACGGTGCCATGTGGGGCTCCTCCTTGGACTTGTTTGTCTTTTGGGTGAATACTCAAGGTTTCCTTTGCAGTGTATTGAAAAATGACCTAGTGAGGTGGTTCTGAAGGAACCAACACACCTAAATGACTAAACTTCATGTCTTGAGGGGGAAAAAAAATGGAATATTTGTGCTGGACTCGATGGTTTTAGAGGTTTTTCCCCAACCTAGATGATTCTGTGATTGTTTTTATAACACTTCTTGGATAATGGCTGTTTTTTGAAGTTGTTGTTGTCAAACAAACGTTGTAGTTTGTGTGAGGGGTAATTTCAACCCTTCTCACAGGTGTACAGAGGTTTATGCCATTATACTTATGAAAAGGAGCTTTAATGTCTTTATCTTTGTGGGCATGATTGTGGTTTCACTACAAGTGGTGGGAATGGTGATTTAGAGAATCAGCTGCTGGATGTGCCCTCAAAGGGCTTCCTGGAAAATGCTCAATGGTGTGAGGAGTTTGAGTGTGTGGCCCAGCCTGTGACCTTTGCTGAAGGAGCAAAGCTGAGCCTTTCTGTCGGGTTTGCTCCGTGCTGTGCCTGCTCCAACCAACGCAACCCTGCAGGGAGTTATTTCCCTGAGAGCAGTAGCTAATAACTAGTCGTGCAAGGCTTCATTCATGCAATTAGCAGTTGGTTTCAGCACTAGTTTTAACTTTTTCCTGGCTCCTGACAAAAGAATCATTAGTGAATTTTGCCACCCCCATCTTGCTAATGGGGGTTGGAACGAATTGATCTCCGGGGTCCCTTACAAGCCAACCATGCCACGATGCTGTGGGGCAGACATCTGAATCCCATACAGTTACATCACAGGAAAATGGGTCAAGTTTGGAGGTTTATAATGCAGGTATAGGTCCACAGATGCCAAAGAAACGTGGAGCAAGCCCAGCCTGTTTTCTGGCTGAGGAAGGGAGGGTGTAGAACGATCAAAATGTCCCAGCTGGCTCGTTTCCTCTGTGGAAACACTCAGGGTGCAGCACGCCCTGCTGGAGGGAGCAGCCTGTCTGTGGTGGCCACAGCCTTAGCCACTGAGCCACAAAAATGCTGCTTTATTCATTGCCTGCATCAGCGTGGACATAAATAAAGCCACTGACTACGTTTCTGCTGTGAGATTATTTTTAGCCCTATTGACTGTTTCTTACTGTCGTTCGTTAGTTTTAGGTTGGTTAAAGAATTAACAAAGTTCAGCTCACAGGAGATGGATCAGCTTGTAATGACAACCTAAAACATCAATAGCTGTGTGAGTTTTGTTCTTTAAAAAGTAATCTTTATTGAGGTCTGTTTGCTGAAATGACTGTGTTCAGTAAGCTTAAAGTCTGCATTTTGGCACTTGCACAGGAGGGCTCCCTTAGTGCCAGTTCTGCTGTTACTTGCATTTCTGTCAATTTATTCAACAGAATATCTCTGACTTTCTTTATTATGGTGGGAGAGCTCCAATTTTTTTATTCATTCCCTGGTGGAGTTTAAGACATGCAGCATTACTGTGTCACTGTAGGCCAAGTCAATCTAGAGTAGATTATTGCTTTTAATTTAAAGAATTCATTATCTAAAAACAAAACAAACAAACAAGCAAAAAAACCCAAAACCAAAACAAACAAAAACCTAAAACAAATAAAAACCCCAACCAACAAACAAAAAGAAACCCCACCAGCTTTATGATTATCATTTCATAATTATTTCCTTATTTTAAAAGTAGGAATAATTTCAAATAAGTTATAAATGAGTTGCTCAGTATACTGCAAGAAGCTCTGTAATAAATTAATTCTCTGAATTGTGTCCAAAAACATCCTCCTGAAATTTTTCCTGACCTTGTTCCTTCCATGGTATACATGTGTATTTATGTGCCTCTTGCCATTTCCAGTGCTTCCCAGTATCACCATCTACCTCTCAAACAGATACTTCCTGTATTTAAAGAATAAACCAGCAATCAATTTACTGGTTTGAATATTGGACTTACTCCTAAACTGAACGAGGTGGCAGATTTTTGAGCTCACATTTGCAAATGCACATGCCCGTAATTAGCTCTGTAGATAAATGAAGTTTCCTCCCATCAGAAGAGGACTCACCTGCACAAGTGTGTGGATTTCCATGGCAGCCTGGACTTGCTTCGTGCCTTTGGAAAAAAATCAAAGCTTTGTTTTTTTATAATTCGGGTCTCAAAATTGTGGTGCTTGGTAAATGGAGAATTATCTGCAGAGAGGATTAAGAAAATATTCTGAAAGAAGATGAAACAAAGCTGGAAATTATTGCAGTTGCCTCCTAAGTAAATGCCACAGGGACTTCAGTCAGCCTCCTTTTAATCTGCTGTGAACGCCACCTTCCCTTTCTGGTGGGGAAAGTTGATACAGCCAAGAGGGTGTTGCATGTTTTGCTGTAGCTGTCGTTATTAATCCCTTATTCAAGGGTGGTTTCATAGATCAGCCCTGCTGTTAGTGGGGAACAAAGACTGATATGTAGAGTAGTAAAACTGAATGCATTACTTTGTGGGCTGGCTTCACTAGTACGGGCTGGGCATGTGCCAGTGCAGCAGGGGAGCCCAGGGACATTGCAGCTCTCCACCCTTCCTCACAGCAGCAGCCTTTGCACAGGGACACACTTAAACAGTGACATATTTTCTTATCCAGGTGTTTTCTTATTCATATTTCCTCTCGGTGTGATAGCAGTCAGTAGCAGGTGGGTCTCTCACACTTCCAGGAGATGTGTATTTTTATACAATTCCTTGTGTTGACACACAGAAAATGCTACACATTCATTCATTCATTGCTCTGCTTGGATTAAGGGATTTTAGTTTTCATTAAGGCCTCCAAACTCTTCATTACTCCTCTAGGCAGAGATTGCTGTACTTTTACCCTCCTGATTCCTTCCCTGAACTGAGAAATAATTTGGTTTTTATCCCCACAATTTACAGGAAGGCCACACAAAGCGCATCTTAAAAGGCCAGATTTTCAAAAAATTCGCAGATTCTCGAAATTCAAAATCAATAATAATTCCAGCCTCCCATCTGTCCTCTTCAAAGTCTAGGGAATTAGAAAAGAAAGAACTTTAAAGAGCTCCCAACATTTTGCAGAAAATTGCCAGGCTTTGGGGTTTTTTTCAAGCAGAAGTGGGGGCCACGTTTAGGAGAAGAGTCAGGTCACAAAGGTCTAAAAATGGCCTGGGCAGGGGGAATACAGGGCGGGTGTTTTGGCCAAGTTACTCGTGAAGTCGTCTTGCTGCTTCAGATGAAAGGAGCCTCATCACTCCCATTATTAGGGCAGGCAGGCTCACAAATTAAAATTAGGTCAGAAATAGCTGAGGGTTGTGAGGATTGCACGTGATGCAGGAGAACAAGTCCCAGCAGTCTGGAGACAGGAGTTGCTCGCCCATCCCTCTGCATCCAGGCTGCCCTTCTGTCACTGCCCCAGTCCAGGCAGGGAACTGTAGAGTGATTGGAACTGGGAGGGACCTTAAAGACCACCCAGTTCCAGCCCCCTGCCATGGGCAGGGACACCTTCTACCAGCCCAGGTTGCTCACAGACCCTTCCAGGCTGGAACACTCCCAGGCATCCAGGGGCAGCCACAGCTTCTCTGCCCACCCTCCCAGGGAAGGATTCCTTCCCTATGCCCCATCTAGACCCACACTCTCCCAGTTTGAAGCCATTCCCCCTTGTCCAAAGTCCCTCTCCAGCTCTCTTGGAACCCCTTTAGGCTTTGGAAGGTGCTCTATGGTCTTCCTGAAGCCTTGTCCTCTCCAGGCTGGACACCTCCTGCTCTCTGAGCCTCATTTCATAGGAGGAGGCAGAGTCTTCTTCAGAGATACTCCTGTGGGATGGATATCCTCTGACATATTGTTCATCTTTCAGAGCCACAGACTTAACAAAATTCCAAATAAATATCTCAAGGGATAGGTGGTTTTATTGGTTTTTCATGGGTGACATATATTGTGTTAGTTCTTCAGCTCCAGAGGCTTCTAATACAGACAGTAATTGTCCAGCTGCTGCAGAGGGGGATGTTAAAAATTGGTCATGGATGATCTGTGCCTTCCTCAGAGGCCACTGTGAAATGTCAGAGCCTTTTGTTATTGGGTCAGTGATAAGGGAAAAAATCTGGAAGGAATTTAGGAATGTTTCAATGGAAGCTGCCTTCTTTGGTTTATTGGTGGAGAAAGAGTGGTCTGAGAAAATATCTACTAGACAAGCATTGCTATGGAAAGAAAATACATTAATTTCTACCACTTGTTTGTTGTTTCAGAGAGGCATGAGACTTTGATGTTCTATTCCATGTTTTTCACTTGACTTCCATCTGTTGTTGCAGAGAAGAACTGGAAAGGAGGTCAAGTAGCACCAGTGAAATCTTAGATAACAATAGAAGGTGGCAGAAATCTCCATTACAAATTTGGTCCCTTTTTTTCCTGCTGTCTGCCAATACAACTTCTCTGTGTGTGCCCAAGAATTTGTGCTTTAGCCTGTTTTTCCTGTCTGAATTTCAGCATTCAGTTAATTTGCATGGGCAAGGCTGGCAGTTCTTCTGTGGCTCATGGCAGCTCTTGGCCTGGTGGGCAGAGACCTGCTGGCACCTGGCGGGTGCTGGAGAGAAGACAGGGGTTCCCAGAGGAATGGTGGGCACCACGGCAAAGCTTTTGGTAGCTCTGACTGCTCTGATGTTTCAGCCTGTGTCATGGTTGTCTGCAGTTAATGCTCTGCTCTGGGGCAGGACTGGGAGGTGAGCCCATGAAGAGAAGTGCTGCTGGTTTGGGGTGCTCTGTGGCCTCAGTAGTTGTGTTTCCTGCCACAGCTTTTCCTTTCATCCTTAGGAATCTGCCACTCCTTCACACCTCTCTGGTCTGTAACTCTTCTATTTTCCTCCTTCCGTTCTTGTCTCAGCATTTCCCCTGTCCCTCCTTTTCACCATCTCTAGATCTTTTCCACACCAGTGTCTCTCCATCCCCCCTGGGCTTTGTGCTCCAGAAATGCTGCTTATCCCTTCCAGACTCTTCAGATCTTGCTTGGCTACTCTGTTGGATGACTTGCATCACGATCTTCTGAATCTCCACCTTCAAATGCAGCAGGATTTGAGCCCAGTTGATGTAGGTGGTGTTTCCAGGACGCCCTCAGTCTCTCCTGAGATTGTAGGTGCAGCCTTGACGTGACCCCACACACAGGGAGTGAGTGACTGGGTATTATTCATTGCAGCAACCTGACCTACAGAGCCTTTCTGGTGGCATTTGCTACCCTGCCATAAACACAATGAATTCTGCTCTCATTTTTGTCCCTCTGGGTGCTTGGGCAGCACGGAGGGTGTTTGGAAGGGAAGGGATTGGATGGATTTTTCTGGCTGTTGGAGTGTTAGGAAGTTTTTCCTCCCAAAATGTTAGTAGGGCAGGGATTTGCCCCTTTCAGGGTTAAGGGTCATTGGGACTGATGCTCTGACTAATGCAGTCTGCAGCTCTTAGCAAGACTAAGCCTCCCCAGTTGTGCCTGGTGTCACAAAAGAGAAGCTGTCTCTGAAATGTCATTTGTCTGCTGGTCATAATTTCAACTGAATGAGGCAGTCCTTGAGTGTTTGATCCAAAGGAAGGGATTCAGGGCTGTTGCTGACTCCTAATGCTCATTAGCATCCCTGCACACATCTTAATTTAACTCCCTTTCCCTCCCCGGTACTTTTTGCCTCTTACTTCTCCCTCCCTATTTTACAAAGGTCCACATCCTCAAAAATCTGGATTTGAGGAATTAATGAACCCTTTAAGCACCCATCTGGGACATTGTGTGTGAGACATATGGTGTGCTGGGGGAGGCATTTGGGAAGGCAGGGCCAGGAAGGCAATCTCCACTGCTTTCTGCCTTCCTGTCTGTGGCCCTGCAGGCCACCCTGACAGCACACCTGCTGGTGGTTTACTGGAATATTGCCATTTATAGCTTCATTTTTCGTTCTGCTTCAAGTTTAAGCTGTGAAAAAGTTTCTAATAGCCTATTGACTTACTGCACTGACTTAGTTCACTAACTTAGGAGAATTAAGTTTTATTTATACATATGTGTGTAAGTACATACATATAGAGATATGTGTGAAAACTTCAGATACTTCCTGTATGTGTGGGACTTGGGGCATGGTTTGAAGGCTAGGAAGAAACTGCTCTCACTGGCAGGACAGTTATTTTCTAGTCTTAATACCTCTTTTTGCCAGAAATAATTCAGAAATGCCACAAAAGTCATGAAAGAAGCTGCTGTTGTTGGGTTTCTGTGAGTTTAGCTACATCATTAAAAGACCTCCACAGAGGAAATTAGAGGCTAAATGGGGATTTTAAGTCTTAGAGGAGCCACTGACAATGTTTTTCTAAAAAGAGCCAGGGCTGGTTGTCAGCTTTGAAGGACAATATTCAGTGACCTGACAGCAATCCTGTTGGAGGCTGGGAATGAAAGATCAGTTGTGTTGAACCTGCAGGGCATTTTCTTGTTTCTCTAAAAATTTGGTTTTCCCCTTGAACAAATATGAAATATGTTTTATTTTGAATTATCATTCTGACTGTTGTTAAATAAAGTAAGTCTGATGCAGGGGTAGATTCCAACTGGGATAAGTTTTCACTGTACAGGAGCTGACCAAGCCCACAAAGTGATTGATTCTTGTTGGATAATGACAAAAGTCTTAAGGATAAGCACCACTATATGAAGTTCAGTGTTTAGCTGTTGCGTTAACTGCTCAGATGAAGGAACAGGAGGTGGTGGTTGTTCTGGAGAGGACAGAGAACTTGACAGCATCTGGAAACTGCTTCATTCCACAGAAACATAAATGCAATGCAGTTGTCTGAGGCATATCCAAGCAGGAAGGGCCTGTCTGCTGGGATAAGCATGGGGAGTTTCCTGGTCCAGCTGTAACCCAGGGCAGTGTTCCCATCATTTGGTTGCTGTGCTTTGCTCTGCTGGGAAGGGTTTTTTCCTTGGCTGACATTACCTGGGCAGTGTTTTGTACTCCACATCTATCTCATATTTGAATTTTCTGTGTAAAAACACTGGAGCTGGTTACACATTCTTACCCAATGACACATGAAAGACATTTGCAGGTATAACAGTTTTCTCAAAGTGTCAAAATATAATTCACAAGCTTATTATGGGATGCACATGTTGGAAATATCCTCTCTGTCTAGAGGAGTTCACAGACAGGATTTATGTCACAGCTCCTGCCAGGACCCTGCTCCAGCACGGGCTTCCCACAGCACCCCATCCCTCTGCCCCAGCGTGGGTCTTCCAGGTGGATGTCTGCTGCCCTGTGGACCTGCAGGGTCCCTCTGCTTGGAATTCTGATCCCATCAGGAGAAATCACAAAGGTGGCAGCAGCTGAGGGAAAATGCAGCCCTGGTTGTGGTCCATAGTACTGGTTTAGTAACGGAGTAGTTTCAAGTGGGGAAGGCTGAGGATGAGCAGCTATTATTAGCAAGGCTGCCTCCAAGAAAGTGTTTATTTTAGTCCTCCATGACTCATCCTTACTCTTACATAAAAGACAAGACAAAGTGCAGTTCACTGGCTTTGGTCACTAATCAAAATACTGGCAAACCCTCAAAGTGCCTGACTTTGCTGTGTCTGTCTTTTTAATTTGTGTCTTGCTGCTTGATGAAGGAAAGAAAAGAAGTAACCACAGTTTATTGTTTCTGTGGCTAAGTATTATCTAGGAAGCTTTTAGGTAATGCAGCATCTGCACTGAAAACAGTTCTGGAACTCTGGGATTCACAGGGAGGGTTTTTGGTTGGTTGCTGCTTTTTCCTGTCACCGTGCGGGATGAAATCATCGCTTTGGGCACATCCCATCTCCTGCAACCTCCCAGATGGGCCACAGTTATGTCAAACACAATCCTTCATCTCTCCTTGATAAATTATGTGATAACCCTGGGGTGAGACAGGGAGAAACAAGAAAAAAAGAGAAATAAATGCAGTTGTGCATAGTTAAATGAGGGCCTTGCTCATCAGCCCGAGGGATGCTGCAGAGGGAGGGAGGGGCTGGGGGTCCTGCAGGGACCAGCAGCCCAGGCAGCTTTGTCAAGAGGTGGCACTGATTTCAAAAGGCAGGAGGAGGGAAAGGTCAAGGTGGCAGATGCTTCAAGCCAAAATGAGTGTCACTTTTCCAGCAAAAACAAAAAGCCAAACCAGGAGCATAGGAGGTAATTGATAAGCCCTCAGGTCCCCGTTGGTAACTAGTTAATTCCCCAGTGGAAATACTTAAGAGGTCTTTGCTAAGGTTTGGGTGGGAGCTGTGATTAATTCAGTATTGAAGACTTGAAAAAAAATAATTAACTACATGTCTTGCTTAGAAGGCAAAAAAAGGAGTAAAAACATGCTGGTCTGAAAAGTGCAAGATTGCTGCATCTTTTCCAGATGGAGGGAACTAACCCTAATTTCTTATCACAGCCTGCAATCCATCTTTGCTTTCTATTCTTGGCTTTCAGAACTTACCCGTTTCACTCTCCTATTTGGGAATATATCCTTCTGGCTGAAGACAACAGGCTCTGTCCTACTTAGTGGCCTAACTCCCCAGAGTTGTGAGAAACTTTGTCCGTGGTTTAAGGGCAAATTTGATCCAAATTCTTCCTTCATCCCTACTCCCCTCATTATTTAGTTGGTATTACAGGAGGGAGTGGGATAAAGCTGGTGGAAAAGATTCTATGTTTGCAATATTCCTTCCTGGTAAGGCAACAGGGCCATGTCTTTGCCTCTGCCCTAAGGTAAGCGGTCTGGGTTTATGGGAAGGAACCAGTTTAGTGAAAGATGCTCATGCTCGTGGCAGGGGATGGTTTGGAGCAGGTGATCTCCAAAGGTCCCTTTCAACCCAAACCATTCCATGATGCTGTGATTCTGGGATAAGAATTAGTTATTTTGGAGCAATGGTGGAAATACTTTAGATGACAAATCAAGAACCTGATGCTTTGAGGAGGCTGCATCATGTTTTCTAGGTCTTTGATCTCTAACCAAAGTGACAGAATGTCTGTTTTTAGAGTTCTTGCATCCACACAACTTCCTACACATGGAAGTTGTGCCTATGCCGTAGACAGAGGAAAACTTTGCAGAGAGTTGTTGCTATTTCCTTGCATATCCTTGATTCCTGAGTACTCCTCTGTGAGACACTCTCCACTCTTCTCCTTGAAAATAAAGGTGGACAGGGAAGTACTTATTCCAGATCTTTCCCTGATGAGCTCAGTACCTCAGCTCATCAGCACATCTCAGCAGTCTCTTTCTCCTTGCTTACTTGAAATTCATCTTTAGGAATGATTGAAAGTCTTTGGTCTTTAAAGTGGGATTTTTTTTGTTGTTGTTCTTCCAGTAAAGAATTATTACATATTTCAAGTGTAACTTCTAACTTATTTCCTAATATAATTACCAGTGTGGATAATTGCCTGTTGTATGCACCAGATGCAGTCATATCACTTTAAAAAGAAAGTGAGCACTCTAACTAATAAACAGTGTAAAAAGCAAACAAATTTAAATTTGTTCGCCCAGCAGTTTGTCATTTAGCAAGGGCATTTGCCTAAAATGTTGTAAGTGTCTCAAGAACACTGAGAGAAGAGAAAAGTGCTAAGTTGAAATGAGGCAGATACCAAGCAGGTAGAAGGACTTTATAAAGGTCCGTTGGTGTTACAGGTTGGAAAAAAGTATTCACAGCTTATAGACCAGGAAACAGCTAAGTGTGCAATCCCTGACTAAATTAAAGCCTGTCTGGAGTGTCTCTTGGCAGATTTGCCATCTTAGAGTCTCTCTTAACTCTACAGTGCAGATTGCATGGATGAAAAACAGGTAATTTTACCCCATTCATGACTAGGAACTGCACATCTAATGGTATCTCTGCCTTCATTTCTGAGAATGTGAGTGTCCTGGGCAAGAGAGAGTTGATTTTGGCAGCCTTCTCTCACGTGAGCAACGTGGCTTTAAAGTATCTGTTGAGGTGACACGGAAATTGGAGTCACGATGTGATCAGAAGGTTGATTTCTGTTCCCAGTCCTTTGTCCTTCTGTGTTGTTTTTAGGCAGCCCTGACCTGTTGTACCAACATTGCCCATTTGAGGGAGTGAGTAAAGATTCTATCACATTAGAGCTGCTCCTCCCCACATAAAAAACATTAAGGGCTTAATTAATGATTTGAGAGGGGTTTTTTTCTTCCTTTATTTTTGTCTGTCTGCCTTATTTATTTACTTGTTTTCCTAGTGCTGCCTCTGAACAGCCCAGTTTTTACTGCTCCCATGCCTTTTACTGGAGATGTTTCCAGCACATCCCAGCGTTGTCAAATGCACCCCGTTTCCCTCCTTTCCTCTGGACAAAACTCTGCTCCCTCGGTGAGAGATGTGCTCTTGCTGATAAGCACGTATTATATCTCTGTGTGTGAAAGCACCTATGTATTAGTAACAATGGCTCACTTAACTATTTCAGACAGCATATATTTAGGGTGTCTAAAAATAGTTTTCATTTCATAAGCTCTGGGGAGCTTTGGTTTTGGATCAGTCATTCCTTGCATTCTGCAGGAAGGAGCTGTGGAGACTGACAGCCCTGTGAGAATGAAACCCAGTGGCAGAAGAGCTTCTGCCTCGGCCTGGGGCAGTGGCATCAGCACAGGATTTGGGGTGCACAGCAGTGTCAGTGAGTAGCACACATTAAGGTTGCTCTTGACAGCATTTCCTAGAGCTGGAGCTTTTACATTAACCTTGGACTTCAGAATTTGTGGCTTTCATGGCTGTCTTCCTTATAGGCTAAAAAACCCCTCCTGGAAATCAATAAAAAGCATATTGAGATACCCTGAAATGGTCCCTCCACCACTGCCAGGCTTGTCAATGGCACTAAGTGGGACAAAGCTGATTTAGGTCAAGGTATTTGGAGAGAAGGCAGATGTGACGCCACTGCAATTTGGCCAATTAGGCAAAAAGCTGAGAGGCCAGAGTAAAGGAGAAGGTGGCACTCCAAGGAGAACCAATTACCACCTTAAAGTCATCTAAAATGTATCCATTAGAGCTGTGAGTGTCCTCCTGCTCTCACAGTTCTGTCTCCATGTGAGTGAATCACAAGGCAAAGCCACGTGAGCAACGTGGCATTAAAGAAATTGCTGCTGTCAACTGTGAAATGAAACCAGTGACCTCTGGCCGGGGTTCCCTGCTGCAAGTTTGGCCAAAGGCAAAGTTCTTTTTCCCAGGTTTATCTTCAGGGTGTGAAATCCCCCTGCACTAGTAAACTGAAGTATTGGGACTCTTCTCAGGTCACTGGTGTGGAGTCACCCTCCAGTCAGAACCAGGCTCCAAAGCCAGGCTGCTACATCCATGAGGTCTCTGCAGATGGTCCTCAGCCCCTGCCTCTTCCCAGATCCTTCCGTGGGTCAGGAGGGAGTGCTGGCCAAGCAGGATTTCGTGTCCCAGCAGGGAGGGCAGGTGTAACCCACATTCCAAAAGATGTGGCATAGAATCAGTCTTACAGGGCCTTTGCTATTTGTTAATTTTGGGGTTTGGTGTTTTGTTTGTTTAATTTAATGCACAGCAAGCTGAAGTGGCAGGAGAGCAAATCTGCAAAACTGAGATCTTGGAGGTCTTTTAATGAGTGTAAAATTCTTGCTGGCACAAATGAGGCTGCTGGTTTGTACATGGGAGCCCTGTCCCTGCTGCTCCTGCTTCCTTTGCCTCCCTCCCCTCGGAGCCTGTGCTCAGGCTGGGCTCTGTGTGTGTGTGATGAGCTGCTGCCCTGGTGCAGGGCTGTGTGGCAAATTATATACTGAGATTTACAGTGCTGGGATTATAACATGGTATATTTATTTCTAATCTGAGCTGCCAGTGTGGAATGGTGCCCATTCACCCCCTGAGTGCCAGGCAGGCCCCCGTGGTGCCAGTTTTGGGTGCTGGGAGAAGGAGCAGCGCAGGCTTGGGGCTCCTCTCACCCGCTGGAGGGTGGGAAGTGTTTGTAGAGGAGTGTCCTGGGGATGCAGGGTGGGGTGTCCCAGGGGATGCAAGGGGATGTGTCTCAGGGGATGCAGGGGGATGTGTCTCAGGGGCTGCAGGGTGGGGTGTCCCAGGAGATGCAGGGGGATGTGTCATAGGGGATGTGCCGCAGCATCCCTGGGTGCCCGGGCCTTTACCTTCCCCTGGGAGGGTATTCCCTCCAGCCTGGAATTCTGGCTGGCATGGGTGGAGCCCCTGGAAAGGCCAGGGAATTGTCTCATGCTCTCTGAGTCATCAGATCGTGCAAAAATAGATTTGTATTTCAAACTATTTACAAATCAAACCGAACCTAATGAAAGGTTTGTTGGCAATTCTTATTGGCTGTGACAGAGTGTTGTGAGGAATCTGCTGTTTTGCTTCTGTGATGCTTGTTCACTAACCAAAGTAAGTCATTCCCTCTCACCAGAGAAGCTTTTTGCACTTACGCTCTTGCTGGAGATGATAAAAGGTCGCTATTCTGTGTGGAGAGTAAGCAAATTAGAATGTCTCTTCTTTGAAGTGGTAACAAAAAGCCTCATTACGAATTAATGAAGTTGCTCTTATAAACAAGTTTGTTTTCTTTAGAGAGGGCTGCAAAGTTTTCTTTGGTTGCTTTTGAGCTTCTGTTGAGTTAATATTGTGTAACACTCTGTGGCTCGTGTTTGTTTTACATTACAGTTACGGGTGTACATTTGGATGTTCTTTTACAAGGTAGGAGGAGCAGGATGCAGTGAAAGTGGATACCAGGGGATTGTCCATTATTGTCTTCTGATACTGTGATATCCTTCTTAATCAAACCTATTAGTGCTTTTGATGTCAGTTCATGGGGCTGGTGGTTGGCTGTGTGTGGCACAGTGGGGAAGTTCTGTCATTCTGGGGGTCATTTTCCCCTTTTCAAGGCTGTTGAACCAAAGCACAGGCTTAAAGGTGACAAGGTGAGTCTCGGGCTGAATTGGGTTTGGAGTGCAATTCTGATGTGGTATTAAAGAAAGAATAACTTTGGAGCAAAATAATAGAGTTGTGTGTAGAACTGATAAACAAAGAACCAGAGTTATCAAGACTAAATTGAAGAGAAATAGTTGGGAAGGATTGAGAACAAACTGCTTATGTCATGCAGGTCATGGATTACACATTCTGGGCCAGGACATTGGGGCAGTTGAGTTTTACACCACATGGTTTGAGTTCCAGAGCCCTGGGGGCATCCCTGCAAGGCCAGGAGTTGAGCTTTGATGGTCTTGGGGGGTCCCTTCCAGCTCCAGACATTCTGTGGTTGTGTGATTAATTTCAGGAAGGAGGATCACCTCTTTCTGCAAACAAGCTGCTACAGCTTGGGAGGATTCTTTTTGTTTGTTTTTGCCTTAGCAAAGCAAATTTATTCTTTGTTTAGAGGCACTTGAAAATTTATTTGCAGATAAGTTTGGCTGGTATTTTAAACTAAACATTTCCATGTTTGTAACTATTCTGTGTGCTGTCTATCTATGAGTGATATCTCTTGTGGATTTTACTTCAGTTTTGGAAGTCTTGCATAAAACATGCACCTTCTTTTGGCAATTAAGAGAAAGGTGCAGTGAAATCAGTACACTTTTTAATTAGTGGGACACTGCTAACAGCACTGAGTTCAGGACTCCACTGACTGATGGGTGTTTTGTCACTCTGAACTAACACAGAAAACATTTGTTGTGTGAGTTTGATTACTCAGTTATGTGCTTAAGCATTCCTTTGGGCCAGACTTCAGTCCTTGTTCACATGGCCTCCAAATGAAACCCATAAGGCATTCCAAGTTTAAGGCAGGGTAGTTAAAACTAACATGGCTTTAAGAGAGAATTCTCTCTATCTGCTCTAAGATTAGGCTTTCCTGCATAAGGAGGAATGCATGAGCAATACATTTTTTATTTGTTCTTAGTGCAGATGCATTTTCTGGAAAGTGACTGTATGTGGGAGGAGGAAATATAGATTATCAACACATGATGACAACACTTTCTGTCAATGTATCTGTGTAATCTCTCTGAAGGTTTGAAGTGGAAAGCATTGAAATGTACAGGACCAGTCTGTTCATACCACACGTATAAGGTTTAATTTTAAATTGTGTTGCCTGACTAATGTGTGCTTACCTAATGTAAATGAACATGGGGCTGCATTATTAATTCTCATCAAGAGATCTATATTTTGATACATAATTTAGAATTCTCTGCCTAATGGCCTTTAGTGTAGGTATGCACAGCTTTAAAAATAGAAGGGCTCAGCCTGCTAAGCTTTCACCTACTGTAAATACTTATCAAGTGGTTCATTCAGAATTCAAATAAGGGTCTATTGTTTTCTCAGTGCTTGCATAATAGTGCTGTACTCCTGATTTTAAAAAAAATATGGTATTTTTAGGGTTGAACACAGCCTCGTGTTTTTGTGAAGTGTTAACCTGGGAATTGTTTAATGGGGGTCTGAAGCATGCAGTGACTCGGGAGGTCAGGATGTGCAGGGGGGAGCTGTCCCCAGGGCTCACAGAGCAGGGAGGGTGTGCAGGGAGCTGGTTCCAGGGGTGAGCCCGGCTTGGGATTGTGTTCTGGGGGCTGCCCTGCAGAGTGCTGTCCCACCGGAGCTGGGGGGATGCAGCAGGGGGGCAAGGGGCTGCCCAGAGGGTGCTCGTGGGCAGCCTGTCAGTAACCAACCCACAGTCCCAGCGCCGCGATCCTCGGTGAGCCAGTTCAAGTTCTCCTGGCTCTTACTTGTGTTCTTCTCCTCTCTGGAGTCACTTCATCAGGAGAGCCCCCAGAGCATCAGGCACTCTGCTGAGAGGATGGCACACTGGGATGTGGGGGACTGGCCAGCAGAGCCAGTCAGGAGGCTGTGTCCCCCCTGCTCAGTGAGCAGCTTGGGTAGAGTTTGTCTCCTTGGTGTGTGAAACCTGCTTGGTGAGACCCCAGAACAACCCCCAGCAGGGGTGGATGGCCATGGGTGTGTCAGAGGACATCCCCAGCAGGGATGGATGACCATGGGTGTGTCAGAGGGAATCCCCCAGCAGGGGTGGATGGCCATGGGTGTGTCAGAGGGAATCCCCCAGCAGGGATGGATGGCCATGGGTGTGTCAGAGGGAATCCCCCAGCAGGGGTGGATGGCCATGGGTGTGTCAGGAGTGAGGTGGCAGTACCTGCAGTGGGT
Source organism: Formicarius rufipectus (assembly GCA_013399695.1). Lineage (NCBI taxonomy): Eukaryota > Metazoa > Chordata > Aves > Passeriformes > Formicariidae > Formicarius > Formicarius rufipectus. The sequence continues at coordinate 63,854 of VXAU01002658.1, read as the reverse complement.
AAGCAGTTTTAGGTTTTCCTGCACACTTTCATCTGTGAAGGACAGACGTGCTGGAGAGGTTTCATTACGATGGGGGTGACCTCTGTGTTGCTATTTTTGGTACCCTGGTTTTGGTGCTGTCTGTGTACCATGATTTATAGGCTACAACAGCATCTGAGAGCAAATTCAATGGAAGAGGCATGTTCACAGGAGGAATGATAAAATACTCCCTGTCGCACTTCAAACTTTATTTTAATTTTGCTGACTGTTAAATTAAAACATTTTTTTTTTAAGTGTTGGAATTTGAAGGGAAAAAAAATAAAAACTGAGTTATCGTATCTCCAGTGAGTTTATTTTTAAGGAAAAAAGAAACAAACATATCAGAAAGCAGAGGAACTGTCGGGTACCAATGGAAGTCAGATATGCAAAATAAATTCATGATGAGAAGAGAACAGGGGCTTTGAGCAACCTGGTCGAGTGAAAGGTGTCTCTGCCCTTGGCAGGGGGCTGGAACTGGATGGTCTCTAAAGCGCCTTTCAACCCATTCTATAATTCTGTTAAAAGGAGAAGTCCCAACTTCTCACTCCTTGTCTCAAGTTGGATGTACCACGATTTTGAGGGCTCAGAATAGTGACCCCTTTTCAGGGAGGTGTATGTGAGAAAGCAAAGCAGCTGTGCACAATTCACAGGGTATTTTTTCCCTAAGGGAATTTCCAGCATGGAAAAGTTGCACCTCTCCCACCTGACAGCCCTTGGACAAATCCATCCTGAGTGAGAGTTAATTGACTGCGGTTCACTGCAGTTCAATCAACTGCAATAAAGTTAATTGAACCTCTCCAGTGAAATGTGGCTTTCACCAAATGCTTCAAAACAGCAAGAGGCACTGATTAATGGAGACAATTATTTTTAATAGGACGGGGTGCAAGTAATTGAGTGGTGTTGAAATGTTCTGTGTACAGTAGTGTCACGAGGACAGTGATTTACTCCAACACCTTTCAGGTTAGATGTAAATATGCCAAATTTTAGATTAAAATGCTAGTTTAGCATGGTGCCATTTTTAAACCATGGCGTGGCTAAGAGATGAACAGCAACATTTAACCCTGCTGCTCTTTTGGGAGGTCACTTGGAACCTCAACTTAACCACTGAGTTTTGTACTTGAACAGTGCTGTTCCTTGGCAGTGCTTTCGATGGAACAAAAGGAGATGTTGCTGAGAAGCCATGTTGATATATTATTCCATTGCTTATTTTTCCAGTAAGGCTGGCTGGTTATTGAGTGCCTTTAATTAATGTAAGCTGGGGATAAGGGAGTTTGATTAAAATCTATGGTTGTGTTCTCCTGGGCTGTGTTGGTGTGCATGGGCATGGGGACTTGGGCTAAACTCACAGGGTGACTCCTGTGGAAAAGGGTCAGGGTTTTTACCAGGATCAAATACTCTGTTCCTGAGCTTTGTCCCAAGCATTTTGCCCTGGCTGTGTGTGAGTAACCCCCTCAGCCACCCCGAAGTGCTGTGCTGTAGTCCATGGCTGTGAGGGAGGAACTTCTAGTGCCCCTTGGAGGTTCTGAGAGGAAAACAAGTCCTGCATTCCCCTCGAGAGAGAGAGGGTCACCCACTGGCAGGAGAGCAGTGTAAGCTGGGTGAAATGCAGGGGAACCTGTGACCACCTTTAGAAGTTGGTTTGACTGAAAATAGACACATTAAAAACAAAAAGAAGGCCTTTGAAGGGCTGGTCAGCTGTTGTGCTCCATTTGGTTTTTTGACTACGTCATAATAAGTTGTTAAAATGTTTTGAACCAGAGCAGGACGTTACTTCCACCTGATGTGTTTGCAGAAGGGCAGGAGAGTAGGGCCAAAAAAATGGCTATTTAGGCTTTTGGCACAGGAGAAAATGGTTAATATAAACTAGTCACATCTAAGAGGGAAAGCAGATAAAAACCCGAGCTCTTTTCAAACCTTCTGGTCCTCCCAGGAATGACAGGGACAAGAAATCGAAGAAGCTCCAGGATGGAGCTTGGCTCAGTGTTAAGGAACAAATTCTGTGAGGCAGTTGTCATGACAGCCAAGGAGTCTGGAGCTTGTGATCTGAGATGCCTCCTCATTCCAGTGAGAAATAGATGTTCCCCAGTGCAGTTGAAGGTTCGTGGTGCTGCTGCTGCTGCATCTTTGACACTAAAATTGATTAAACGGGATGTGGTCAAATACTGACAGCGATCAGAGATGTTTGTGTTGGAGATCAGAACGTAAACAAACTTTCCATTTCTATTAGAAGGTCTTCAGGAATTTTCCAGAGGCTGTCCAAGGCCTGTTTCCGAAATTGTTCAAACAGATGAGTAGCTGGAGCCTGGTGGACTGAAGCCATCTGCTTTTGTCTGCTGAACCTTCTAGGGTATGATGGGAGTAATTGGGTTTGCAGAGTCAAATTCATAAATTAATTCCCATTATGGGACTCATTTATTTATTATTTCTTTCTATTTTAATCTAAGGCGGAGGTTAAACCCGTGTGCCAAGCTTTCTGAGACAATAAATCTTGATATCAGTTGTGGTTAAATGTGTTTTATAAGCACATAAAATACCATTAAACTGAAGCATCTTTTGGCTTTGGACCTCTTTAACTTACCTCCTCATCTGGATCTCCAAACTCTATCAGCAGATGTCTTTGAGTCCTCTCCTGGAATACTCAGGAAAAGGATGTGGCCAACAGAATGGGTTACAATTTGGCTGCCACAGAAACCTTTCTAGGTGGACCGTTCACCCTCATGCTGTCCACGGACCTGTTTCATTCAGCATTTGGAATGAATTTGGGGCTTTTAACATGAGTTTTAATATAATGGGACTTTAGACTCTAAATGTGCTTGTCAAGGCCAAATCCTAGAAGCTGTGGCTGGTTTGTGCCAGGCTCAGGCATTGCCCCTGCCCAACTCTGTAGTCACCCCAGATGCAGAAGTGTCCTCTGAGCCCACGGAGTTACCTGTGGGCTCTTCATGGGGCTGCCACCAATTGTCACGGGGTTTGGGTGTGTTCGGTACTTCCCAAAAATGGTGAATTTTAAGAGCTGTGTGGACAGGCCTTTGTAAGGGTGAGCAGAGGGTTTGGGGTTTTGCCCTGTGGCTTTTCCCAAGTGGGTGAGGGGTGTGTTGTGGCAGGACGTGCAGCCCCTGTCCCAGCAGCGGTTCCAGGGGGTGGTGGAGCCTGGACCTCTTAATTAGTGTTGAAAATGGTTGCCTCCCTCTTCCACTGAGACAATGTTCAGGTGATGGGAGGATTAGGATGATGCACTGAAGAAATTAAGATTTTTAAATTTTTTTTTCTATTATTAATAGAACAAACTTTGTAAAGGTCTCTTTCTCTGGTGGTGTTTTTTTTCTTTTGCACCTTCCTACGGGAAGGCTGCTCTGGTGAATATGTTCCAGCTCATGCATCTGCTCTCCTACAATGTGCAGGTTATTTTACTATTTTACTTTATTTTATTTTACTCTATTTTACCTTATTTTACTTTATTTTTGCTCAAAGCAATACTTATATCCTGCCTGTCCCAATACCCAAGAAGTCTACCCCAGCATCTCTAGGATGCTCATTAACTCATTCTTTTTTTAAAAAAAATCACCTTTTTAAATAAGAGATTTGTTCTTTCCTGTCCTAAATGTGCCAGTCCAGGCAAACAGCTGTATTTATACAGCACAGTCTGTTTGTAATTCCATATTTCTTGCTCCTGGTGGGGTGTGGTGGAAAAGGGGGACCCATCCCTTTGTAGCTTTGGTGGGGAATGGGTACTGTAGGGAATAAAACACACTCATTTTCTTGACATAGGGAATTTATTTGGGGCTGGGGGGGTAAGTTTGACCTTCAGGAAGCAAACTCTTGAGGGAGTGCTGAAGGGAGACTTCTTCATTGGTGTGCAGGTGGGACATCCTTGCTGATCACAGTCTCTGGTTTAGAGCTCTAAGCTTCAAAGCTAAGCTCAGCTTGAGGTAGCTCAGGCTGCTTTTTAAAGATATGCAGTCTGAGAGATCATATTATTTCACAAATTGCCTCTCCAGTTCTCTAAAAGTAACTTCCATCCCACTGCCCAATTTTAAACCAAATGATAATAAAGTGTGCTTTTCAAAAACCCAGAGTCCTGAGGCTTTTCCTGAGGGTCTGGGACAGATAGAGGAGTTACTGAAAATCTTGGACAGCGTTCCTTGCCTTTGTTGGACGAGCAGTTGCCACTGATGCAACTGAGAACCAGCCCAGCACACACCCATTCCCATTATCTGGTTTCACCTCTTCCTGAAAGGACGTAGGATAAAAATTTCAGTGCAGGGAAGTTTGGGGGAATACTCAAGAGGTAATAAAAGCTTAAGGTTTTGCAGTAAAAGATTATAGAAGGTATCCTGAAAGACTGGGTTGGAGAAGAGGAAAAGACAGTTTTGTGCCTGTAAACCAACTTTACTATTTGTTTATAGAGCTTTCTTCTAAATGCTTTACCAGTAGAAGAAAAAAATAGTTCTGTAGTGTTATGAAGATTGTGATTACATTTGATGTCAAAAACACATGACATTAATTGGCACAGGAGAAACAGATTTAATTTTTTTTTCTGATTTTACTGACTTTTGGCAGTGGTGGTTTTGTTGCACTGATCTTCTGACTTGTTTAACTGTCTCTAAGTACTTCACCTCCCTCGGTTGGTTTCCAAAGCCCAGATGAGACGCAGCGGTCATCCCTCCCCTGCCCTTTGGAGAGACAGACTCGTCCAAACAGTCACACTGGGAAAAGTTCTACTGCGTAATTTCAGACTGAAACTATCCAACAGGACCCTCTGGAGCTCTGGTTCCTCACCACTGGCTCTCAGATCCCTCTGCTCCCAAATATCCCACAGGCTCCCCGAGCTGAAGAACCTCCGGCTGTCCCAGGGAGGTTTTTGCTGTCGCCACGTGGATCTCCTTGGTGGCAGCTCTGGAGAGGAGGGAGCCTTTGGAGCCAAGCTGCTCTGAACACTGCTGTGCACTCCTGTTCCCCATGAGCCCCCAGAACGTGTGTGTTGTGTGTTTGCTCCTGCTCCAAATGTTCACTGTCCCTGCACACAGCCATGGCAGCAGATGGGATGCTGCATGAGCTGCTTAGCATGTTACACATGCCTCACTTCTCACCAGTGAAGTGTGCGTGTGTTTGATTAATATTCACTTTGGAGTCACTTGGAGGGCCCTGGTTTTTGACAGCCTTAGGGGTTATGTTATAATCCTTGCTGGCTTCCAAGCTTAAAATTTAATTCCAGTGAAAATAGAGTAGATGCACTCCATAATTCTTAATTATAGATTGATTTTTTTTTTTTCCTGTGGAAAATAATTACCTGGTTAAGGCTTTAGTACTGGAAGGAAATCAGAAGTAAATGGATAACTCTGTTTGCTTCAGTATTTCAAACAGACTAAATTTAGATGCCATTGGTCCAGCTAAATAAATGCCATATCTCGGAGTTAAATACCAGATGCTAAGAAGGTGTAAAATAAAACCAAGCAGCAAGAGTCCTATTTAAATCAATATTCTTTTATCCCCTCCACCTACAGAATGGTAGAACTTCATAGTTGCCTGCTCAACAGGTCTGCATGTTCAGCATGTGTTACACCTACGTCACTGTGTATGAAACTAGAAAAGCATCTCAGGAAGCATCTCAGGCTCGTAGACAGACCATCCTTGAGACTTCTGACTGCAGCATTGTATTAAAAATATGGTCTGGCAGTGCATAATTTCATTGGAATGCATTTTGTCCCAGCTAAAGCCTGAAAAAAGGGAAGATTTCTGGATGGAAAACCGATTTCAAGTTGGAGTGGGGCTGCTTGTTCTGTTTGTTCTGCTAAATGGCAGTAATATTTAATGAGAGATTTTGCTCTAGACTGTAAATTCTTTAGAGAGCGAGATGCCCAGCCTGTCAGAATAAACAGAGGAGGCTCAAAACACTTGGAAAATGACTGTTCATTTTGGAAAGCATTGAGTGATCTCAGTGCAATATTACTGAGTCAGCTGAATTTTGGATAGAGATCAACTTCCCAGCATGTGTCCTGGCAGCATCTCTGCTTCCAGGCCTCAGTGTCTTTTATGTTCAAAAAACACATCCAGCACTTCAATCTTATGTGCTGCCATCCTTCACATTTCAGGGAACTTCCAGGGACTGCTTATAGATGGGATGAATACATAAATTACTTTTATCCCTGCTTATTTACAGTTTTTATGCCTGTGCTTTCTTTTATGTCTATTAATTAATATTACGAAAGGACTAATTCAGCAAAAAGAAAAAAAAAGTGATGTAGCAATAGGAATTATGGAGAAAGTCTGTCTATGTGTGTGTATATATATATATAAAATATGCATTTTCAAGTTGAATGTTGCAGTGCAGTGTGAAGTTTAAATGGCATGACCACAGCAGCTGGTCAGGGCTTTATCCATGAAGACTCTCTGGCCTGCTGTGGCCCAGGTTCCTTTATTCCAGGACATGCAACCCTTCCAGAAACTTGCAGAAGGAAAATACTAATTGTTGTAAGTTAAATATGCGAAGGGAAGGATTTGGTTGAGCTGCCTTAGCTGCACATTTCCTGGACAGAAGGCTCTGCTTCCCTGCCATCACCTCAGCTCCACCCTGTTTCTTAAATACCTACTTGGATTATAAAACAGTACCTGGGAATTCTGGACCTTCCTATTCTTTGCACCTTGGGTTTTTGAAACTGCTGGAACTAAAGTTTGCTGCATTTTGGTCTGAAAGACTCTTTTCTTTCCCTGCAGGTTAACAATGAGAATGTAGTGAAAGTTGGCCACAGGCAGGTGGTGAACATGATCCGACAAGGGGGCAATCACCTCGTCCTTAAGGTGGTCACAGTAACCAGGAATCTTGATCCAGATGACACAGCTAGAAAGAAAGGTACCTTCTCCTCCTTTCCTAAAGGGCTCTTTTGGTCTTGCTTCACAGAAAACAAAGTTCAGTGCCATAAATGCTGATTTATAGACTTTGATGGTAAAATCGGAAATGCCTTATTCTTATTTAATTTAAAATAACTTCATTGTGTTGACTTATTGATGCATAAGTGACAGACAAGGGTAATACTCTCTTGTTCTTGCCATGAAAGTTCATTTTTATGGGTTTTTATACATGTATATGTTTGAGAATCTTGTAGTAGCATTTCTTGCAGTAGCCAGAGAGGAAAAGCACAAAGAACAGGCAATCTTTTATTAATTAATTCCAAAGGTCTTTGGGAAGAGGTTAATTCAACTCCCCTTGAAATCACTGAGAACTTTTGCAAAACACAACAAGGACCTCTGTGAGAATAACAACAGCAAGCAGAGTGTACAGGCTGGACTTCTGGGAGGGGGGAAATGCACATTTTAGCGGGAAAATTCCCCTACATGAAATCAAACTAGAGAAGTTTTTCCAGTCAGGGGATAATTTCCCTTCTCCTCTCACAGACAACGCACAGAGGTGATTTTTCTGCCCTTTGGCTACTCCAAGGGAGGTTTCTGTGGCATTGTGACTGTGTTACAAACAGAACAAGGTTTCTTGCCCAGCCTAGGGGGTTGTTTTTTAATTCCATTTAATGAAGATTATGGGTTAACCTATATCCTTAGATTGGGCTACTCCCTGAAGAAATTCAGTGTGTTTCTCCCCCCCAAAAAGCCCACCAGTAAAACTTTACCAAAAGAAGAAAAAGAGGAAACAGAAAGGGATTTTACACTCTTTCCTTCACCTGAGATGCCCCTGAGTTTGCTCAGGTGACAGTGACACTGGGAATTCATTAGGCCCTCATAATTATCGTTAAGGAGAAAAGATTGCTGCTGCTGACTGGTGTCTCATACAGCAGCAGCACAATTTTGAAAATGCCTGTTCCTCCCACCAGTCCCTTGAGTTACCTCTCATGGAGACCTTCAACACCAAAGGGGGTGAGGAGCTGGAGCCCCAGAGGCTCCCTTCTAGTCCAGGACTAAAACTGTCCACTCTGGGAGTGTTCTTCACAACATAAAAAAACCTTGTAAAGTAAGAAATAAAGCCACTCTGGGGAGTGGAGGGCAAAGGGCCACGTTAAAGTGTGTCATGTCCAAACATGGTCCTGCATTATTTTTGGCTTGATGGAATTCCCACATTTTAGAGGAACCTTTTGCCTCTGCCTTTTTGGGGTGTGTCATGTTGGCCTTCATCGTAGTGACAGGACAAGGGGCAATGCTTTAAACTGAGAGAAAGTAGGTTTAGGCTAAATTTTAGAGAGAACTTTTTTATTGTGAGGGTGGGCAGGCCCTGGCACAGGTTGGGCAGAGAAGGTGTGGCTGCCCCATCCTTGGGAGGGTCCAAGGCCAGGTTGGATGGGGCTTGGAGCAACCTGAGATAGTGGAAAATATCCCTGCCCATGGCAGGGGGTGGAAGGAGAGGCATTTTAGGGTTCCTTCCAACCCAAACCATTCTATGATTGAGTGAAATAAAAGGACTTCTGGATACAACCCAAGGGGAAGCTGCTCCTTATAAAACCAAACCCAGTTCCGTGTCATCTTTCCAGGGGTTTCTAGTGATAGCGTGTCATTTGCCAACACCTTTCCCCTTTCTGATGGCAGTTTGTAGCCTTGCTTGTTCCCTGACCATTGCCTTTGTCCCTTGGGAGTTGGGTGGAAGGATTTGGTTGCCATCAGTCAGATGTCAGACACCCCACCTCACTGAACAACCTGATTGTTAAGAGCTTTGTCTTCTTATTCCCTCCATCGCCCTTCCTTGCCCTCAGAATGCTTTGCCACCTCCTGTCAAAGTGCTGTAGACATTTTGTATGGAACAAAACCCTTGAGAATCCTGATTTTTTCCTGGTGTCCCAGGGCCAGTGATATTTCCTGGAAATCTCCAGCTTCTCTGCCAACACTGGAGTTTCCTTTTTTGATGTTACGCTCCTTCCTGACCACCAGAAATATTTGTTTCCGGGATCCTAAGGGATTTTAAGTCCTGTGCTAGATGACTGCCTGGACATTTTAAGATCTCATTTATTCTGAGGATCACCTGTTTCCCCTGGACTCACCATAACTCTCCAGATCAGTTTGAATCTTCCTGCATTTCTCAGACTTAGCACTTTGTTCAAAGAATTAAAGTAATCTGGCAGAGGTTGGCAGGTCTCCAGGGGTTTTATCAGCCTTAAAGGGGCACAAGTGCAGCGAGGCCCTTTGCCTGGGAAGCCTTTTTCCTGCTGGAAACTAGAAGTGCTCAGTTATTTAGCTTTAAATGTTTCCCTGTGTCCTGTTACATAAAAGCTTGCGGATGTGTCAAACAACCTACGCTAAAACCAGAAACAGGAGAGAAGGAAAAGCATCTCAGGGCTTTTTCCTCGGCGTGTGTGGACTCGTTCTTCCCTTCTCTGCCACAGCTTTTTCTTTTTCCAATGAATAAGAAATTGTGTGTGCGAGCTGAGGGGTTCTGAAGGTGTGTTTGCTTACGCTGTGTGTTCTTCTGTCTGTTTAATGCAAAGCCCCACCACCTCCCAAGCGAGCTCCAACCACTGCGCTGACCCTGCGCTCTAAGTCAATGACCTCAGAGCTTGAAGAGCTTGGTAAGCAAGTGTTTTTTGGCAAGCATGGCTTGGTAGAAATGTAAATATATCTATCTATCTATCTAGACATGTAGATGTGTGTGTGTTAAATGGATGGAAGGGAGCTGCACTGTGTAGAGTGTCCAGGAGAGAGGAGGTTTGCAGAATGCTGCATCTCTGGAGGGTTCAGACCGTGCATGACTCGCATGCCTGATTTCTGTTGGAACTCGTGCCTTTTCCTGCTGCGCAAGAGAATGTCGAGTCATTTTGTGCATCACCAGAGTCTGCCACATCTACAGACCCAAAGTAATGCCGTGTCGTACTTTGTTAGCTTTGCTTTCTGGGCCTTCAGTCCTTCTAATATTGTTTTATTTTAAATTTCTGTGGCCTCTCCTTAGTGGATAAAGGTAAGCTGCCAGAAGCTGTTGTTAAAAGCTGACAGTGTTAAAGCAGCTTCAACTTCAACTTGTGTTTGTTAAGCTGATCTGAGAAAAGTGCATATTATGATATCACTTTGACTCCTGTGCATGATATTAACTTAATTCCTCTCACTATTTGGGAATAAAAAAATATTCAGCATCCAGTCTTTTATTTGCTGATTTTAAGAAATGTGACTGTAGATTCCTCTGCTTGATCATCCACATTCTAGATATGCGTAATTCTTCAGGAATTTTTATTCATTTTCCAGAAATGAGGAAGCTACTAGTTCTTTTTCTCCTGGTTTTAATCTGTTAGCTCATTAAAAAGTAGAGTTTCTGCAGCTAGACTAAGAAATACGATGTGAATAAATCATCTATGCAAAGGGGAAAACCCAGTGCATGTTTTTATAGGACTGTAAGAGTGAAACAGTGTGTTTAGCAAGTGATAATTGGGTATAAAAACAAGCCACATCCCTCACTGGAGAGTAATAGATGGTAATAAACCATACAATAAAACCATTTTTCCATGTAATTCTTCATTGATTTAAATATTTCCATTTTATAATCTTTTTTTTTTTTTTTTTTCTGTCATGGACTCTTATGAAGGCCAACTGGAAGGAATCAAAGCCTTGTGGCCCCTTTTTTTTCCCCTGAAAGCCAATGTTTTCTGGGGCAGGTGGACCCCCTCCAGTCACACAGGCCCCACGGGAGGTCTTACCAACAGAGGGGTGCCAAAGTGGGTACTGTCTTCTCTGTGGTATAACCACCCAATGAAGACCAAAATTAACCAGATCTCAGAAAACCACAGAAAAATTGGATTCCTCTGTGCCAGGAAGCTTAGGAGCTTAACTAAAAGAATCAGCAGCTTGGGAACACTCCATCATTTTCCTTCCAGGTTTCAAATGTAAAATACTATTTCTGGGGCCACTTTTTGGGTCTGGGTGCTTTTGCTTGCTAAGGGGCTGTAAAACTTGGCTTTTTGCCCCTTCCCTACCCTCTTCTGCACAAGGTTCTCACACTGAGGATATTCTTCTGTGTCTCTTCCTTTCCAGTCTTGCCCGGTGGTGCCTGTTCTCAGAGCAGGCAGAGGCAGCACTCCTTCCCAGGGGAGAGCAGCTTGTAGACAGCAGCCTCCCCCTGCAGTGAGGACCATCCCATTTTAGCTTGCCCACCCCCTGCTCAGGCAGTGGCACTTGATCTGCTGTTTGCTCTCCGTGGCTGGCAGAACCCCTCACACCTCTTTGAACCAGCAACCCTGGCACACAGTCCAGTTTTGAAACAACGCTTCCCATTCGTGTCCTTACCCAAATACTGCAGGGGCAGGAGTTTGCTGTTCTGAGGAATAGCCCTGCTCCTTGTTCCAGGAGCTTCTGTCCCCTGGCAGAGCTGGAGAAATCTGTTTTCTTCCTAAGCAGGGGCGTAGGTGACCTCTGTGTGGCACTCTGCGCATTTGCCACCCTAGCAAACAATATGACTACTGTTATAAATAACATCTGTGGTCTGCCTGTCTCCATATCTGTCCTGGAAAAGGGCTGTTATCAGTGGGGGCAAGAATTCTTAAATTGCACAGCAACTGACCAAGCTTCTCAAGAGAAAATGCTCTCCCTGTCATCAGTTAGAAGTTGTCTTCTGCCATAAGCCCCAGATTTATGTGTGTATTTAACTATAATTTATATCCCTCTCTATGTATATGTGTATATATTGGACATCTGTGAGAACTATGAGAACACCCACATTTCTGTATCCATTAAACTAATGAATAAGCATTTCTTTCATAGCATATATGTGCAAACTAAACAGGAAAGCTCTATAAATGAACACTGTGGATGTTCTCATCAATATATATGTGTAATCCTTTTTTCTGCACTGGAGAAGCTCATGGTCTCAATGATGTCTCGTGGCAAAGGCTCCCACAGGCTAATTATGTGCTGTGTACAAATGTATTTCCTTTTTATTGGTTTTAAATGTGATGCCTTTAATTTTATTGAATGTCCCTTGTTATGTAATAGGAGAAAAAGATAAATAGAAATTCCCCCTTTGTTTTCCCTTATAGCACCTGGTTTTGTAATGCCTCCTGGCTAAGCTAAGCTAAGCAACATCAGTTTTTTAGCGAATTATGATGCATCTTGCAGTCCTTGCAGCCACTTCCTTTGCCTGGCTCTGGATTTACTTCCAGTTTGACTGACATGTTTTTAGCTATTCTGTTCTTCGTAATACTGAGCAGACCATCTCAGTTGTTCTCTTTCCAACTAATTAGTCCAAAATACACAGATAACATGTGCTAATGATTCCTTTCCACTTCAACCTGCAGAGATTTGAGAAGGCCCTGTTGTCATAGTTGGAAAGCCCTGGTATCAATAAGTTGCCCCAAATAACTGTTTTTAAAAAACAATCTAGAAAACAAAATTATAAATTGTACATGTATGCCTAATACCTGCAGGGAGACATTTCTTAGAGTTAATATAGACCTTGAGAAACATCTTGGCAAAAGCAGATTTTTATCTACTGTGGTTTGATAGATACATGTTTAGTGGAGGGGAGCAGGGAGAGAGTGACATCTTAGGTGGAAGAATAATGTTTATGCTCAGAGTGACAGACCAGGATTTAGCATATAAAAAATTACCTTCAGAATTGATTCACAGTTCATTCCCTTTCTATTTCCAAGCTTCAGTACGGAAGAAGAAGGGTAAGGGGAAGCATTTTGTCTCTTGTTTAACCCGTTTCTCACCTTTCCATAGTGAAGGATAATAACATAATGTAAATGTTGGCATATGGTCCAGTTTATTTTATGGTGTCAAATGTACATTAATTATTGTATATGTTTTTTAGTTATTTAGTTAATGAATTGCAAACACACTAAGAACTCAACCAGAAGACCACATTTGAAAATCCTCCCCACATTTCTTCCCTTTGTCTCCTTTCCCTCATCTTGCCTTTTTTTTCCTTCTCTGTATCCAACTCTTCTCCAAACCCTTCCATCTCATCTCCTCACGGTTCCTGTGCTGACTGGCAGCCACAGGGAGTCAGTGGCCAGCAACACCCTCAGTGTAGTCCTACATTAGTGCTTCTGCTTGTCTCTTCTGGTGGCCACACGTTCCCCCCATGACCCCACACTGTCTCTGTCTCAGGAAACAGGGATCTTGCACACACCACCTCAGCTTTTGACCTGGAGAAAATGCTGCTCTGCACAGTTTTTAGCTCCCAGCATAAGGTCTCCCACGCTGCCCCCTATGCATGGAGTGCCCGCCCTGGACTGATTCAGAGACTCTTCTCCTTGAGATCTCTCCTAAAGACCCACCTTCCCTAGATCCCTGTTGAGGGCCCACCCGAGCACTGATGGCTAAGGCAGAGGGGCAGGTGGAGGTGGAGGTGCTGTTGGAAGAGCTTTTATCAATGTGCTTCGTGTATGCAGAGCTTGTTTGTGTTGAGCTGTGCCTTTCCATGCTGCTGCACGTCATTTTGCTCGCCTAGATTGTGAGCTCTCCTGAGCAGGGACCGTGTCATTTCCACGTTCTCATGACGTCTGGCCCAAGGAAGAGCCTCAGAGCCCCCCCCGAGCCCCTGGGTGGTAGCTGGGGAAGCAGGCTGGGTCCTGCTCGTGGACAAAGCTCAGCATCCTGGAAAGGAGAGCTAGGCTGTAGGCAGTGTCTTCTCTCAGCAGGGAAGCTTTTCCTTTTAAACACTAAATAGGACAAAATTGGGTTATTTTCTATTCTTCATTTTTCTGCTCTTTCCTGACCTTCTTTCAGGTCGTTAACTTTGCTAGTGATATTTGCCATTCTCCATTCAGAGAACAAACCACATTGCTACTGAAAACTATGTTTTGGCAGCATATATGAAAAAACCCCCAAACTTTTGTGTTGTTATTGTAGAGTTTTCTGTCAACCCAAAATTCAGATTTCTGGGTCAGAGAGGAGGGAGGCATTAGGGGACGAATAATGGGTTCTGCGGTTCTGTTTGACTGGTTTTGTTGGTTGTCTTTCGAGATGGGTTCTGGTTCGTTGGGAGGACAGGAGAAGGGAAGGACAGGGGCTGTATTTTTTTGCCTTCAGGGTATGATATTTGTGTCTAAAGAGACACATAATAAAATCTGTAGGTTTGGAGCAGTCTGGCATGGGCAGTGCTGTAATTTTACTGCAGTTCCATGGCATGAATTACTCTAATTGAGCTGTGCTTCATCTGTGCCACTGACTCTGCCTGGAGCAGTTGCCTGACTCCCAGAGGGAGCTTCCAGCTTCCAAGTGTGTGTGCAGAGGGCACGTGTTGGCAGCAGGCAGTGCCCTCTGGATGATGTGGCACGGGGAGGAGGCATTCTTCTGTCTTCTGTGACTTGTGGTCTTCCAAGAATTGTTGAACGAGTAAGTTCTGGCAACGTGTAAACTCACAACTGTAGCAGCAATTTGTTGGAGGCAGCACTTAAAATATAATTCCGTTAATACAGAAGAATAAGTGGAATATTCCTGCAGCAAATTGAAATGGAGGTTTGAAAATACTGTAAAAATGAAACATTTAAAGAGAAATCTGGGTCATCATTTTCAGCATGGCTACAGAAAATAGGTATCATTGTAGCTTCAAAATAGGTATCATTAGAGTTTCAAAATTCATGTTTTAAAATAACAAATCTAAATCTGTTTATAAAAAGTTTATGCAGCTGGTGAAAAGATTGTATTTGAAGGTTTGTATTTCCCCTTCAATTCTCGTTTTCATTTGCTTAATCAATAACTTGCTGTGGATGGAGTATTTTAAAATTATATGATCCCTAAGGAATACATCCATAAACTGAGACCTGCAAATGTCTAGATACATTATTTAAAGGTTTCCTGCTCCTAAGCTGTCTTTTTTACAGCCAGGAAATGGGTTTGATTTAGTGAGTAATTTGGGATTTTCAGTGAAAGCTAAAGTGTTTAGTTTTTAAATGCTTAATATAAAAGTCCTCTACGAGAAAGCACAAAATTAAGAACAGAGCAGCCTAAATTTTCATAGCAAGATGGGAATGACAAATAATTCTTCCATAATTATTATTCTTCTTTAATAAATATTCTATTGCCAGTGTCANGTTCATCCTAGATTTGATATGGTGATCAATATCAAATATTGATATGTACCATATACTACTGATAAAGTATGTGTGTTGATGGTGGTCTTGGGGGTCTGAGGGGGCTACAGCATCAAATGCAAATCCAGGATTTTCCTCCTTTGAAGAGCTTAGGTGCTATCACCACCTCGCAGCTGCAGAATGACTGTGGTATCATCAACACAGAATATTGTTAGCTGGCATCAAGTCTCTCCTGGCATTTGAATAGAAAAATATCAGTTGATGGCATTCAAAAGAACGATTATTCGCTCTGTCTGCAATAAGCATTCGCTCTTCATCCCATCCTTGTTGTCCATTGTTTCAAAGGTGGCACATTCCAATGGCATCTGAAACAATGAAATTGCAGAGCAAATACATACAAATGAATGCCAAAGAGTGGGTTAGCTTACAGTGTGCTGTTGTGTGTGAAGAAACCACTCCCAAAGTCGTCTGGGTTCCAAAATTGGTTCTTTATTTCACTGTGGTGGAGTTGATGACGGAGATTTGTCTGCAGGAAACAATGGGAATGCCACCAAAGCAGCACTTACAGCACTCTCAGCCTCAGCTCCTGGGGTAGTGTCCAGCCTCTGCAGTGCTTCTCTGTAGGAAGAAGGTTTTTGGTCTCCACCAGACGCTGTATTTTAGAAGATGGGAGCAAAAGGCACCGGGCTTGATGAAGAATTCTTGAAGGTCACCCGTGTAAGTAATTGATTCTCTCTGTGTATTTGAAATTCCCCTGAGACAACGATGTAGTACCGAGGAGAAGGCTGGCATCAGGCTGGCATTTGTCACAGGCAGAAGGCAGATTTCTGCTTGATGGGTGGGATTTGTGAAGTACATGTGCAGAAGTGCCAGCCCGATGTCTGGGTGATGTAGCAGGGTTGTAGGTTTTACCACTTGGAGTGTAACTTGTGGGGAGTCCACTGCAGGAAGGTGTGGGATTAGGCTGGTGGCTGCAACAGGAGTACCTGCAAAGCACTTTGTAAGAGAAAAGTGTTGAAAATGGGCACATTTCCAGGAGGGAGCAGTGCCAGCCCTGTGTTTGCCACCAAAAAGCTTGGCACTTGGCTGGCAATGTGCCTCTTGCCACCTTGTGCCACAGGATCTAAAATTAGCAGGTAACTCTAAACTGGAAGCTCCTTCACAGCAGGGTTTGTGTTGCAGGAGGTGGGCAGCCTTAGCCAGCATTTTGGAAACACCCTGAGCAGAGGTTGGCTGAACCTCTGTCCGGGTGTTCCCATGTACACTAGCATTGTTTTGCATTTATCAGCTTATTCCTGAGTGTGATACTTGTTTTTTCTTTACCACAGGACAGTAATTGAAAAGGTTTTCAAAACCTTTCTGCATCAGCCAAACAAGCCAATGGTATAAAAGAAGTTGGAAAAGGAATTGTAAGTGTTCTAGAAAATGTGGGGCTTGTAGCATTTGGAGAGAGACGAATTGAGTATGTTGGCCTCTGTGAGTGTTGCTGTGCTCAGAGATTCTCAGTTTAATCTCTGACCACGTGTTTGAAATGGTGAGGGCTCAAGGAGCAGCTAAAATTGCATGTGATCCCCAACACGGCACAGTTAGGGCGGTGGAAAACTTCTTCAGCACTTGTAATGTGTTCTCTCTCTTTTTCAGGAGCCAGGGAGATGAAGGACTTATCTCCCTCATCTCAAAACTCCCTTTGCTGCTATTACTTTTCTTTCTTTTTGCCTTCAAATGTTCACATACCCATGTTAATTAATTTCCAACATAATTAAAAAATAAATGTTTTTAGATAATTCCTCATAGTTTGTTTGGTTTTTCCCCTCGGTGTGGAAGTGTGAGAGTAAGTGTACGACCGGAGAAGGCTGCAAGTGTCTTGAGTCCTCCACTTTCTTTTCGGTTTCTTTCAGTTCCTTGTCTTTCTTTTATGACTAGGCCAAATTTTCAAATGCTGTCTCTTAAACAGAACATCGATTTGCCACTTAAATTCCACCTGGCTTGCAGGGTAGGAGTGGGTATTGACTATATTCTCTGCTTTGTTTTTGTTCTTGAACAGAAACCACTGTTAGACAATGACCATTCCTCTTTCAAGGTAGGCTGAATTGTAAGGCTTCAGGATTGCAGGTGTATTTTAAATGCCTGTATAATTATTTCATTAATTGATTATACTGTTAAAGAGCTGGTACTTGAAAATTGTATGTCTAGAAGGGATTTGAACATATCAGTTTTCTGCCTTCCTTAAAATTACTTTTGATGGTGTGATTATAATGTGTAAATGTGACTTGTGTGTACTAATGTCAAGCAATTTTCAGCCCTAGAAACACAAATAAGACTTTCTTTCCAGAAAGTTTTGATAGTTTTTACTTTGAATACATACAAATCATTTGCATAAGTCATGTAATGGTATTTATAGATACTCAATGTTAAGTGATTCATTTTATTCACTAAACGATTTTTATGTTTTACTGATTTTTTTTCTCTATTTTTTTCCTTTTTCATTTTATTTTAGTGTATTGGTAGAATTTACAGTATCCCAGAGAGCAGACAAGTATTTTTACTCAATTTTCTTAGAAGGAAAGTGTTTCAAGTGCCTTATGTGTTTGACTGTATTGCAAAGCACTTTTGTTATTTCCTCATCATGCTGACTGCTAAAGTAATATTCTCTGCCTGTTGTTCACGGTGTGGCAAATGTGTGATTTTTGGCATTGTGATTTAAGCCCAATCCTGCAAATTGTTCTTCTGGAGTGGGGCTGGAAGAAGTTAATTCCAAACTGAACTGTGGTGGCAGATTTATGAGGAGTAGCCTCATTGTCTAAGTGAGAACTCAGATGATTCCATGGCTGTATATTTTGAACTATACATTTACATGAGATAACTGTAGGCTGACCTTGTTGTTTCTTTCCTCTAAATAAGATCATAAACAACAAATTTGGATTTCAACCTTGCCCTTTAATATTCTTACTTGGAATCAAAGCTTTAGCTAAGGTTAGTCTTTAAATGCTTAGCGGTGTATTGAAGGCCTCGTTATACTTTACCTGCTTTTGGTCTTTGATGAATTTTTATGCCTCTAACCCTATTTAAATAGCTCAAAGGGAAGCCTTTGGTTTTCAGTGGGCATGGCTGATGGAACAGAGATCCATTTTTAACCCTCTCCAAGTCAGAGACCCCTGGTTTTTTTTCCCCCTGGGGCACTGGAGTTCCACTCATCAGGTTCAGTTGCTTCTGTGACAAGCAACGTTATCAAAAGAACTTCTCCAGTCTGACCAAGCTTTCTTTGGAAATCAGTAGGTCCTCATCTTGCTGCTGCCACCCCATTGTTATTGGGAAGCTGGTCTTTCTGCTTCTTTGGAAGCCTTATCCATATTCCCAGCCATGCTTTTTGCCCAAGTTGTCCTGTTCTCCCACCCGCAGACATTCACCCAGGATTTAGAGAGTTACTTCCCAGCTATTCTTTTACATACTGAGCAGGGCAAGCTCTTTTACATATATAGGAGAAGTGACAAAAGCCTAAAGGGAATGCAGTGTAAATCATTGCACCTGCTTGTTTTATATGCCTTTTTTAAAAACACATGGAATCTTAATTACATGCATAATCACTCCTGGTCTTCGTGCTAAAAATAAGCTACTTGTAATTAGAAATAGACAAAATTGGAAAAAAAATTAATCCATATGATAACAGCAACAACACAGCCATATTTTTACCTAGTTTAAATGAATCTCTCTACATTTTTAATGGGCACACATGAAGACTGTCCTTTGAGTGCTGCCTATGTAACCCACTTTTGCAGATTATTGCCAAGGAAACACATTTTATCACCTAATGAAAGGTACTAAACTAAACTTGCAGACTCGTATTCAGGGAAGGCGATGGAACAAATCCTGTGCATGTGCAGTACCTGGCATTAAGGGCCACGTGCCCAAGGCTGTTGGCACCAAGGAAGAATGAATGTTCTGTGTTCCCACCACTTTTCAAAAGGACAAAAAATGCCCGTGCCACATCCTTGCCTGTGGCTGGCTGCAGATGCTAGACCAGGTGGGTGATCCTACAGCACGGAGCTGCAGTTGGCATTGTATGAAGTTTTGCATAATGCACCTGGTACAGTTTCTGTCTGTATCTATCTTAGGTATTTACAAGGCTCCTATCACCTTGGTACCTAAGCAGTTTGAAAAATGCAGCCACCCCAGGAGGCATGATGCAGATACAGACAGAGGCCCAGGTCCAGAGCAGCAGAGGCAGGTCCCAGGAAGCTCCCCAGCTGTGTGCCCGCTGTTGTTGAGCTCCTGGCCCACTTGGTGTGGCCAAGGACCATCTCCACCCACCCACCTGTCAGCAGGAAGACGGTGCCCCACCCCTCACGTCCAGCTCCGCTGGTGGGCAGTCTGGAAAGGAAAGATAATGGAAAAGGCAACGATCCAGTAGCAGAGGTGAAACAGGAATGGTGGGAATGCAAAAGGAGGGCTTCTTAAAGAGCAGCACTTCTCAGGGGAGGGATCAGCTGCCAGTCCGAGTGGCAGGTAAGGCACAACACAGGCATAAATCTCAAATGTTCTTCAGTGAGCAAAAGTTAAAGAAATAGTTCTGATGTCTCTGAAGTTCGTGTATCCCCAAAGCCCTGCTCTGTTCTTGGCCTCTGTCTCGGTCCTGTACCCCTGCAGCTGAACCAGCAGTTCAGTTCTCTGTGTATCTCACCCCAAGAATTGCTACAATCCTAAATATGTGTGATAACCAACAGAAAGGACTCTCACTGGTAAGGAATGTTGTGGTGCAGAGGAGGCAGCATGGCATAGGAGTGCTCCAAAATAATGGACATATTCATGAACCCAAAGGCTGGAGTAAACTTGGCTTCTGATCACCATGTCCAGGGCAGGCTCGGGCAGACCACCGCTCACTCCTGCAGGACACATGGAGCCCTTCTCCTGTGGCCTCCAGGAGCAGTTCTGACCCACCACATCAGCCCAAGCTCTGCATCAGCCCAGGGCAAACCCCTGGGCAGGCAGCAGCCACAGGCTCTGCTGCAGAAGCACAGAACCTGTCTGCCAGGACAGAGAGGAACGTAGCCAGGACTTGGATGGAGGTTCCCTAGTTGCTGTTACATGGACCACTTCAGTACCAGATCTTCTTTTTCTTTTAAGCACAAGAGAGTCAGTGAGGTAAAACAACAACGACAAAAATCTCCAGAAACCTGTGAGTCCCGTGGGACTTTTGGAAAGAGCTGCACGGTACTCACAGTGATCAAACACTGGAGTTAAAGTGCAGTGGGTCGCTGGCTTGCAGATGTTTCTGGTCCCTTTATTCCATGAGCATGACCTTTTCTGAGTCTCTTTCCTGGTCATTTAAGGCTCAGAACGGGAGTCATGCCCTGGCAGAGCATGAGGGTAGGAACACAAACCTCAGAGATGCCAGTTTGGTGGCTGCTGTCACCAGACACCAAGACATCTAGAAAAGACACAAGTGACCCATTTTGCCTGTGTATATCACTGTGAGCAAAATGCTGCACGTAGGAATGGTGTATAAGGTGGGAATGGCTGGGAAGGTCAGAGATCTGACCCCTTCCCTTTGCTTCACACCCAGGGGAGCTGTGCTTCTCTGTACCCACTCTGTTGAAAGCCTTGAAAGGAGAGATTTAATTTTTTTAAAAAAAGCAAATTAACAACCAAGTCAGATCGACAGTGTTGGTGTATAATTTGATCCACATTCTCAAGGCTCATTTTGACTTGTGAGCTGTAGTGTGCCCTGCCTCTCTTTTTTTTTTTTGGCATTCACCCCTTTTCCAGGGAAAGGAGGTAAAGGCAGTCAGCTGAGCTCCCTGTCAGTCAGCTTCAACCCTTCTGGCAGCAGCAGTTCAGACAGAAGGACAGTGTCTGGCTGAACCAAGTTTTCCAGTGCCTGGCACACCTTTTCCACAGCACCAGCCCAGGCGCTGGTACAACCATCTGACCAAGGTCTGCCCTGAATTTCAGGTGACTTTTGGTCATCAAGGGGTGGATTTCTTGGCAGACACAGTCACGTTCGTCAGGATGATGCCAGCCATTGACCTTCAGGCAGTTTCCCCGTGATTCCTCTGTACTTTAACTAAAGATTGTGTAAGCCGTGCCTGTCAGAGTGCACCCTCAGTTCCTCATGCCCCCCTGTCAGTGCTACACAAAGCTGCCAGAAACTGGAGTTACTGAGGCGTGTTTAGCACCTTGTTACAAATAATAGCACTTTACGATTATTCTTCCTTTTCATTGCCAGCCAAGTTTACCAACCTAACCTAAAACCTGTGAATGTATTCATTATTCAGAAGTATTCACCAAGTTTCCACAATGAACTTTCTGCCCAGGGGTTTGCACAGTCTGTTTGCTTTGTCATATTCCCTTTGTCATTTGTATTCTTGGTCACCGGTGCCAGATGCTGTTCTTTCAACTCTGAAAGGCTGAAAATACTGAATAGGAGGGCAGCAACTAGTAAATTTTCATGGGGAATAAGGAATTATGCAAAAATTTATTATTAGGCTTTTTCAGAGAATTTTTTTTCTTCCCAAGCCTCTGGCAAGTGTGTGAACGTGCACAAATAACAAAAGTGTTGTGATCCCCTCGAATCTGAACCAACCAAACTCAGTGATACCATTTGCAGAAATATTCATAAATCAGCGTGGGCTTTGGAGTTTTTGATTTTCTTTTGCTTCAGGTTTTGACTTTTAGTTTAGTTTGGTTCTGTTGCTTGCCAGTTGTTAGGTGGGCTCTGTTTAGAACACTTGTCAGGTAAATGGAGTTTTCAAATATGGAGAATTTTCTGATGACATGTCAAAAGAAGTACCAAGACATTTTGTATGACCAGTGGCTCTACCAGAATGAGTATATATGATCCCTTATCTCACTCTGATTCCTTAGACATGAGCTGAAATGCGTGTTTGCTATGTGTGGTAAAAGTAGGTCCCCTGGTTATTTTTGTGCTTTTTTTCATGTGTAGTCAAATAGGAAAATGCAGAGAAATAATGTCATGGTCCTGCACCGTAGTTGTTAGGAGAGATGTGTTAATGAAGGAATGCAGCTGTGGCTGTATTAGACAAAGTGGGGGAAGATTTGCAAAGGAAGAAGCAGTTATTAGTGAGGGTGATATGTAGTCCCTTTCAAATGTCCATGGAGTGGAAGAGCCAATGATTGCATGACAGTTTGTCCCTAAAATTCATTTTCATAAGGAGCTCATGCCTTTTTACAAATACAAACTCATCCTCACTTTCCATAAAACATGCGACTGGACAGTCTGGCCAGACACAGAGAGAATATGAATACTTTGAATGTGAATACTTTGAAGTAGTGAATATGCTAAATGCACGAATAATATCCATTATTTTAGCACTTAAAAGTCATCTTTCTGTTAAGTCCCAGAGACTCCCTTTTAGAGCAGTGTAATAGTGGAGGCACTTGGGTGCAGAAATAATGAGTGCCACATTATGGTAGACAGGGATTGATAAATAGGAGGAGGGATCTTTGGGTCTGTCAGAAGGAGCTTTCATTTTAAACCATATGAAATAATTTTAAACAGACAAACAAAAAGTCCCCCCTGACTCATAAACAGAACCAAAAGTATTGTTTAACATGACCTCAGAGGCACCTTGCAGGTGTAAGCTTACGGCTTCCATTGAGGTCTGAAGAGCAGCATACAGAGCATTTTTCAAAAAGCAGAAATTGAGCCTTATAAATAACTTGTTGCAAGGCTGGGATGCCAGTGAGTAGGCTCGACACTGATCTGGCATTCAGGCCACTGTAGTGTGAGCAGCACAGCCAGCAAATTGAGCCACTGCTGCTCAGGACACAATCCTACTGACAACAGCGCTTCTCTCACCTGTCCCTTGCCTGAGTGCTGGGAGTGCAGGGGGTTTGGGCTACCCTGCCGCAGCATTCCAGCCAGAGATTGCCCCAGACTGATTCCTGATGACCAAATTGTCCCCCTAAAAAAAAAATAAAAAAAAATCAATCAAACAAAATCAAATCTGGAGCATGGAAAGGGTGAGAGTTACGGCCACAGCCTCACCAGAATGATGCAGAATGGTGTGGGGCAGATGGTTCTCTACTGTGAGCCCCAGATTGCTGTGGCTGCAAAAGGCTGAGCCCTCCTCCCCTTTGGCGAGGGGGCAGTTTGCCTCGGGGAGGATTTAGGGTAAGCACGCAGATAACATCCTCCTCCTTGAAGCCTGGAGCGATGCCTCTTGGCGCACTGAGCTGCCACGGGCAAGCGCTTGCACCCCGCTTTCCAACCCCGTGCCCTCAGGCAAGGGAAGAGGCAGCCAGGGGAGGGCAGAACTCAGCTCATTTGCAGGAGATCCCGGCGAGCAATGCCCTCAGACAGGGCGAGGAGAGCGTGGCGGGTGTTGGGAGGGCATTGCTCGCGGGATGCCTCGCGTGGACGGCGCTGCAGAGGGACCTGGAGGGGCCCACGGGGGGGTTGGGGGTGACGGGAGACGCCGGACAAAAGTGAAGATAGCCAGCAGTGCTGCAGAGCAACAAAGGGCTGCCCTCAGCCAGTGGTGGAGCACATCTGGCACCCCAGGAAGCTCCTTTGGACCCTTGGCCCTGAGCTCGTCCCAGGGATTTCTGGCTGGCACCACTGCAGTGCATAGGTGAGCTTCTCGCTAGGTTCACTGACATTTCCTGTCACAGTCACGCTGAGGGGAACTGGTAGCTCCTGCCTTGGGATGCAGCAGGGCTGTGTGTGTTCTGGGTACAGGACAGTGTGCATTGGTACCAAAAGTGCTTACTTAAACATCAACTGCCACGTGCCCAGTGCAGTCACTAAACTGTAGCCCGCCCTTCCGTTTGCCCAAACACATACACTCTTGGCTTCCCAACTGGCTTCTTTCTATGTGTTGTCCAATGCATGTAGATACCTCCATCTGCCTGGCCTCAGATACAGTGGTTGTTGCTCCTCTATTTGATTGCCAGATGTCACTGGGGAGCAAGATGGGGAGGTTCCTGGATCCTCGGGGCAAGGCGGCCATCACCGAGGGAGCTCGCTGTCCACGCCGGCCGAAGAACAGGAATCCTCGGTGCCTGCCTCTGATGAAGACTCACCAGCCAGGACCACAGAGAGCTGGCAGTGGCCACTGTCCTCGTCTGAAACGCACAGCAACGTTGGGGAGGATTTTGAGGGATTTCAAACGCCGGCGCGGACTCCGGAGTGTACCATGGACGTACAGTCTCCCGGGGATCAGTCACTCAGTAGGACTCCTCAGTTTGAAAGTGACTCTCCTGAGGAGGAGGGAAATGATGAGATGAATGAAGAGCGCTGCGGTGTTGAGCCTGTCCCTAGGGATCGGGGTTGGAGAGGGCAGCCCCAGCTAACAGAGGGAGAGAAGCTGTTGATGGAAACCAACAGTAGGATTGTGCAGCTGCTGGAAAATATCAAGAGGGAGCATGCACAGTCCATGGGCCTCATGTCCCAGTCCATGGGCCGCATGGAGCTGCAGCTGGGCATTGTGGCTACCTCCACAAGAGCCATCCATAACTACCTGTCAGAGATTTTAGCTTTCCTCAAGCAGCCGAGGACGCAGGTCCTCGAAACGCGCATCTCCCAAAGAGCCACCCCCCATGTCGAGTTGACCTGTGCCTCGACATGGACCGGTGAGGACGCCGTGGCCTCCTCCACCGTGTGCTTGCCGGGGGCCGAGGGGCCGGGCGACGCTCGGGAACCGCCGCAGGCCACCCTGCCTTGTCGCAGTGGGCGGCTGCAGAGAGCCATAACCGAGAGGGCCTCGCTGCCCATGCCTCCACGCCAGGCAAAAGGGGGAGGGAAGAAAAAATAACCACTCCATAGGGTTTTTAGAGGTTTTTTTTAATGTGCCTGTCCTTTTAATTCTTAGCCATAAGGCCATCGGTGGCAGAGTTTCAACCATTTCCTACATTGGCTGACATTGTATTCTGGCTGACTAGATTAGTCTAACATTTTGTAGTTTATATTTGCACTGTTAACGATGTGTGCTGCTGGTATTTGAAGAACATTTGCCTCTGTTCTTTCACTTTAACTTCATACAAGCATTTTTTTACTCTGTGCCAGGCATTCATTGCTTTTCTTACAAATACAAGTCATTTCTTGAGGCAGCTGTTTTTTGAGTTTTCTTTCTCCATTATCCCATCCCCTCTGAGCAAGCACTCGGGATCTGGTGGTAAGTATAGAGGTCTTGGCAATACTCGCCTCCCAAACTGTGTTCGATCAGTCTTTGCCTGGTGTTTCTGGCATGCCAGCCTGAGGTGTTGGGGTCAGCCTGTACCGGATCATGATCATTCTTATCCTCTGTGGGTCTGACCAGCTCACTTTCTGAGACCCTCGGTGGAGCTAATCCACATGTCTTGGCTATGTTGTTCAATAAGTAATGTTGCCAGGATCATACCTCATATTTCTCCTTTGGGGGCTGTATAGTGGTGTGCCACCAGATCTATCTGGGCACCTGGCTCTCGTTTTTCAAAGTTCCTTTTACGATGGATCTGGTGGCTTGATGGGCAGCATTATAATTTTTCCTCTGAGAGAGTCTGGGGATTGGAAACAGGAGTCACTAAGCAATGTGTTCTCTGGGGATAAGAGCCATCTCCTGCAACAAATCTATTAGGAGGAGACTGTCCCCTGTAATTATCACAGATATTAATTATTTAAGAAAAAAGAGGGGGGGAAAAAAATGCAAAAAGGCAAAAAAAAAAAGCAACTTGCCTAGCAGCCAGACCTCTTGAGAATGTAAAAGTCATGACACGCTCTTGGGTACCGTGCTCCTCTGTCTGTGATTAAGAGCTTCTCGTCAGAGACGACCTACATCTTGATAAAACACAACTACTTTATGTGCCTTTAGGCCACCTAATTTCCTGAGGGCTGGCACCCTGAGCAGAGCACGGGGCCCACTGGTAACCCACAGGGCAGATGGAAACGCACTTTGCAAGAAATTATTTTATATCTGTTGGTGCTGCCTCTCTCGGGGGAATTTAATTTAGTGGCACTCAAACTGCTCTATGCATGCAGAGGCATCAGACTTGGCTTTTCCATGTGGTATCCCTGACAGTTCTCTGGAAGGACGCTGTTGCCAGGAGCCCCCTGAGCGGTGGGGACCTGTTCTCACAGGGGTAGCATGGCTCCTGTGCTGGGCTCTCAACACGCCGGTGTAACTCCTCGGGAGGGTTCAGGAGACTTTACGTGGCAAAGCAGTGACGAATGGAAAATACCAGAGAACAAGCATAGGCTTAAAAATCCTCTTCTGTGGTTACAACCGAGCTGTGCTCTCTGTCCAGTGAGACACAGACTCTTCTTCCCTGTCTTTCTGCGAGGTTATTCGAGATAAAGCAGATCATATTTTGTTGTTCTGCCAGGCAGCCCCAAACTGCTCCCGTGTAAGTGTGTGTGCGTGTGTGCTTGTGGCTGTACTCTGCTAAAGGACTGGTTTAAGGATGAAGTTGCAGCTGGAATGGTCAACCTCCCGTGGAGGCTTTTTCCACTACCAAATCTTTCTTACCCTTCGCTTCCAGCTGCATTCCTTTTAAAAATGCCATGGGAGGACAGCTTCTTTGGCCACACTGGCGACACACCTCACACCAGGGGCCAATTTTTGCATCCATTTTGTGGATATTTTATTTTTTTTTTTATTTATATATCTTTCATCAGGACTATTTGTGAAGTTATCCTGAGAGAATTTCCAACACGAACTCATAAGCTTCCCCTCTCATTGGTGTGAGAAATGTGTGCTGCAGAGTATTTGAGATCGCAGGGAGGCTGGGAGAGGAGCTAATTAGTGAGCCTGACAAATGATTCCAGTATGTGCTTTGGAACAAGTGGTTCTGGTGCATAAGTGGTTTGCACACTGGTGCTGTGGAAAGGAACAGCCCAGCTCGAGGCAGAGGCGAGCGAAGGTTTGTCCCAGCACGCTCGCATCTCATTTCTTTGGGATGAGTTTGAGTGAAGATAAGTACAACTCAGCCAGCCAGTTCTCTTGGCCTTAGTTAGCAGGTTTGATAATGCAGTGGGAACGTTTTTATTTTGCATAGTTTTATTTTGCATAGTGCTTTCACTTCAGGGGTGGCCAGATGTTACGACTGGGACGTGCTCTGCAGGACCCGCCTGTCGCTGCTGCCGTTGGGAGTCAGTCTCCTTCCCACGTGCTGGCTCCTTCCGTGGCTTCCCATTTTTCTGTTGTAGTTTCCAGACAACCTCTGCTCCACCTTTGCTTTGTGACCAAGGGCAGCAGAGCCAAAGGAGGAGATGCAGCCGTGCTGCAGGTGGAAGTGCCACGTGAGGCGAAGCAGCCTAAGCTTTAACCCGCTCTCCTCTCCCATTTCCAAGTGCTCTAGCTAGACATGCCAAGGCACAAAGCACCACTCCAGTGGGAGCAGCCATAGGGTGAGAAGGACTGGGAAGCTGTCTACAGACAAGAAACCTGCAATAAGCTGTCACATGCCCAAGTTTTTTTCCACTGGGAAGTAGTAGATGGTATTAAGAATTGGTGCCAACTGATATTTTGCTCAGATCCAACAGTGGGATCTGAGCGGTGCTACTGTCAGTGCAGTTGGAGGGTATGTATGTTTCATCCCCAACAAATATTCTCATGCTTCTCAAGTGTCTGTCATAGCCTCATCACTCTTTCCCTGTAGCTTTTTGTTGTCTGAATGGGTATATGGTTACATGTGTCTGTTAAAAATTAAGGGGATCAGTTCTTACGTGGTGTATTTATATTTCTTCCGTACAGATTTGGAGTAACTAGTGCTTCAGTTTCCAAAACTTCCTTCTTTCTGTTTCCCAAAGACCAGTTGTTTGGCTTCTGGGATGATAACAAGGGTGGGAGAGCCTTAACAGGAAATCTCTGCCCAGCTGAAGCTCTTGGTGATAGATCCCCTGAGGACGATTCTGCAGTCTGGCCATAGTTTTCTTGTGTAGGTCAAACGTTCGTGGTTACACCGATGCCTTTTGCTGAGCAGAAGTGCAGATATTTTTCTTCCAGAAGTTCACAGTTTGTATTATGAAATGTGACACAAAGTTTGTTTTATTTTTGAATACATGTGATGATTTTAAGAATTTTTTTTTCCTTTTCTCCTTCCACTGGGTGATTTGAATCCCACAAAAAATAAAGCAGACCAATGAAAAGAATTGAATGCTAACTTCAACTGAAAAGAAACAGCAACACTCCTCTTGTGAGACAGTTTTCAGCAGTGTTCAGCTTACTGGTCCTGCTCAGCCTTTCCTTTCCTGCCTGCTCCCTGACCCTTTGTGACACTGAAATATCCACTTCAAGGACAACCTTCTTCCTAACCCGGAGGCTAAAAGTTCTTCCCTCTCTTCTTCTCCCATTTAAAATACCATCCTTGCATCAGCCAGATCTACTGTTTAGAGGGATCAAAAGCTCTTTTCCTCCTGCTTTATTCCCATCCATACCAATATCCAGGGCCCTGAGTGTGCTGCTCTCCTGTGAGAGGTAAAACTTAAATCCCTAAATCCCATACTTGCCATAGTAACACCTCCAAAAACTTGGGGTTTGGTTGGGGTTTTTTCAGTCTCTAATATCCTAATGAAGTAGCTATCCTTGTTTGCTGGAGCAAATCACCAATAATTTGGGAGAGGGATTTAATTGCTGCCAAGTAACATTGCCCTGGCTCGCCTTGTGGAAGCCCAGGAGCCAGGCTAAGGTATCCCACTCACACGAACGCCACAGGCTGTGTAACTAATCCTTGCTTTGGTGACACTTCAAAGGAAAAGACACTGATTTAACGTGCTGCAGGAAAGCAAATGCCATGGAAGGCGTAGTAAGGAAACCTGTTGGTGTGATTCAGGTTTGGGGTCTGGCACAGATTCAAAGCTCAAACTATTCTGGTGGCTTGGGCTACTGGTTTAATTTCGCCGTGCCTTGGTTTCATAGCAGTGGAAGGGGCAAAAAAAGGAGCTGTCAGGCAATAAGTAGTTGACTATATGGCACTTTGAGGTCTCCAGTCTGAGGGAGCAACACTATGTGTTAAATGCTGATGAGGCTTGGTTGTGACCAAAGTTGGAGGCAGGGCTAACACCAGCACTCAGCTTTGGAATATCCTGAATAAATCTCCCTGTGTTTGGCCATCATGTCATATGGTAGATCAGAATCCCAAATCCAAATGTTGAAGTTCTCTTTCACATTTGGACTTTGCCTATTTGATCTGTTTCTGACCACAGCTAAATGCATTGCCAAACTGTCCAGTTTTAAAAATAAAATAATTTTTAAAGAACAAACATACAGAAGTTTCCTTTCAACAAATGATGCAGTTAGTAAGGCTAGTTTACAAGTCCAAGTGTGTGAATAAATTAGGATGTGATTACTTGAGGAGAACAGGCATAAAAGAGCACTTCTGGAGTACTTGTTATTGTCCAAATATCACTGAAATTCTGATGACTAAGTACAGTCTGCTTATCTCTATTTGAAACAGTGCTGTACGGATTCCTTATTTCTAAAGGTCTTCTTTCCATTTCTATATAGATATTCTCCCTTCACATTTTGAAGGTTTGAAGAAGAGGATTGTTTTTCGAGTCACACTAAGTAAACATTAAATGCATGCAGGCTTAAAACTAAAGCATGCATGTTCTGTAGCAGCAATAAAAAGTGCTCGGCTTGCACGACTTATGATGCTCAAGCGTTGCCTTGTTAAAATGCCAAAAAACCTTTTTCTTTGCATTTTTTTGACAAGTAAATCTCTTCCTTTGACCTTGCAATACTTAACTCTTCAGTTTCTTGGGTCGAATGATATTTATTTTACTGAATGCTTTTATATTACAGATAAAGTGGATGAAATAGTACCAGTTTCCAAGCCATCAAGAATTGCAGACAATGCAACTGCGGACTCCAGAGTGGCAACTATTAAACAGCGGCCTTCTAGTAGATGTTTTCCCTCAGCTACAGATATGAATGTGAGTGGGAGCTCTGAAGTACTGCTTTCATTTCTGGAGGGGGTCTTTTGGTAGAGTGTAAGGAATCTAACAGAAATTAATTTAGTAACCTTGCTTTATATACTCATTTTGCTTTCATTATCTTCTAACTTTTATGGCATGGGCTACTCTGCATTTCTAGTAATGGTCTTGGGACAGATCAGTCTGCATATCCTGTAAAACCTTTCTCACTGTGTCCTCTATTTGTTCTGAGACTGTCACACCAACAGCATTGCTCCCTCACTGTTACTCGAGGAGAGCTGGTCAGAGCCCAGCACGCTCTGGGCTTGAAGGTGTCATTATAACACTGAGCCCAAGCTAAAAAGGCCTGCAGAAAGTCAGGGTGTGCCACTTCAGTTCCAGTCCCAGAACAGTCCAGCCACACTGTCCCCACTGATGGGAAGGTTTCCCCTCCTGCAGGATTTTATTATTCCTAATGGCCTGTATAACACCTCGATTAAATAACACACAATGGTTAGTGAGGGAAGAATTGACAAGACTATAGAACCTATTAAAAATTAAACTCCAGAACTCTGAAATTGGGTTACTCAGTTGCAGAATTTGCTCTCACAGAACTTTCCACATGAAAAAATAATTGGGTTTATTGCATTTTAGATATATTTCTCCATTACCCACCCCTCTGAAAGATGATGTAACAAGCACTTTCTGTTCTCAGCATCTTGGAGAGGAAGGAAATTAAACCTGTTCTAAGAGGCAGAATACAAATAGTTCTGTGCTGAGGAGGAGGGCACTTGAGAGGATTTGGATTCAGGTGGCATTCCTCAGCTCCCAGCTGAGCTGCTGACTGCCAGTGTAACCTTACACAGCACACCTGGAGTCTGTGCAGGGTTCCAAGAATAGGTCTGGTCTTCAGAAGGGAAGGGAGCTCACAGCTTGGTGCACAGGGAATGTTAATGCCTGCGGGGTGTGTGGTTGGGTTTTTGGAAGTGAACGAATTCAAATGCAGTTGCTCATGATTCCATCTTCTTACAGCACTCAAAATGTGCTGGAAACTCAGTGTACTGCCTTGTAAATAATTTCAACAAGCTCCACTTACAGCTGTTGTATTTGTGTGTAAATAAAGCCCAGCCTCCCCTTTGTCTTCCCCTCCTCCCCAAGATAACACCGAATTTATTGTTTTCCATAGGAATTCAAAGTAAAAGGGATAATGGATTAGCAGCTATGACAGAAGAGTTATTTACACGTGAGAGAGACTTTGGTGCTTTAATGCTTGTGGGGTTTGTGTTTGCTTTTCTTGTAGTCCATGTATGAGAGACAGGGTATTGCTGTGATGACGCCCACTGTACCAGGGAGTCCTCAAGGTCCTTTTCTGGGTATACCTCGGGGTACAATGAGGAGACAAAAATCTATAGGTAAAATGCTTCTCATGTATAGCTTGTTTGTGCATTAATCACATACTTGTAGTAACTTTGCTTTTTTCTTAAAGCATATTTCTCCAACACCTTTGCCTCAGTGAGTGACTGTTTAATTTTTATACAAAGCTCATGAGAAAAGAAGTTTGTGGTTAAGGTGATGTAAAGTCCACATTCTGCTTTGGTGTCAGTAGGCAAGTATGGATTTACAATTTAATTGTTTTCTTCAGACTGCTGCCTCTAACAAGGGGAGAAAAGATCAGTACAAGTCCTGTGCAAAACATTAGGGCAAAGTGTCATCCCTCTTCTCTTTGTTTATTGAGGTAAAAGCGTTGCAGTGCTGTGTAGTTTACAAAGAAATCCTGTTGATCAAACAGATGAAAATTCACCCTTTTTCCTATCAAATTATGGCAAGAGATGATTTTACAACAAAGGAAGGAAGAACAGACCAAATTTGGGTTTGCTTTGTTCTCAGTAGTAATCTTAGTAGTGATTTTTATCAATTTAGGAACACATTATGCTGAAGTAAAATTAGCATCCAAACTACCCCAATGTTACCTGGGTTATTTATGTTAAAAGCCATATTTGTAATAACAGAATGTCATCGCTTGAAAGGAAACATTATGATTTTTTTTCTCCAATAGGATCTTCCCAGTCCCCTTGCTAAATTTCAAATGCATCTTAAAAATTCATTAGGTTTCCAAAGCTGCATTAGTATGTGCGTTTTGTGGAGTGCTAGAGCAAGGCAGAAGCTACTCTTCTGCACAGAATGTCTTCCCTGTTTGACAATTTTCATAGAAAATGTGCTTCTCTACAGCTGCCTTGGTGATACATAAACCCCAAACGTCTGCCTACACATCAGTGATCAGTTTCATTAAAATGCTGTAGCGTCCTTTTCAGTTTTGGCACTTGGGCCCCTGAAGTTCAGCAGGAATTCCTGTGGTAGGAATCAACCCAAAGACCTCTTTTAGGTCTTAGGACACTTTGCATGTGCCTCGTGTCGTGGGAAATGCGCCCTGGCATTTTGGGTTGGAACAGTAATAGTGCAGGAATTATACAGAGGGATCCTGGTGGAAGGCAGTGTTTTGAATATACTTTATGACTTCTTTTTTTTTAGGAATAACAGAGGAAGAACGGCAGTTTCTGGCTCCTCCTATGCTGAAATTTACCAGAAGTCTTTCGATGCCCGACACCTCTGAAGACATCCCACCACCACCACAGTCCTTACCTCCCTCACCACCGCCACCTTCTCCCTCCCTGTACAACTCCCCCAAATCCCTGACAACCAGGAGCTACGGAACTATCAAACCTCCCTTCAACCAGAATTCAGGTGCAAAAATTTCCTTGGTTCGGCCCGAGAGCGTGGGCACAATGATAAGGGACAAAGGGATCTACTACAGGCGGGAGCTGGACCGGTACTCCCTGGACTCAGAAGACCTGTACAGTCGAAGTGCCGCGGCTCAGGCGAACTTCAGGAAGAGGGGTCAGATGCCGGAAAACCCGTATTCCGAGGTGGGAAAGATTGCAAGCAAAGCGGTCTACGTGCCGGCCAAGCCGGCCAGGCGGAAGGGCATGCTGGTCAAACAGTCCAACGTCGAGGACAGCCCAGAGAAGACCTGCTCGATACCCATCCCAACGATTATTGTGAAAGAGCCATCCACCAGCAGCAGCGGGAAGAGCAGCCAAGGGAGCAGCATGGAGATCGATCCTCAGTCTTCGGAGCAGCCCGGGCAGCTCCGGCCTGACGACAGCCTGGGCGTCAGCAGTCCCTTCGCAGCGGCCATCGCAGGGGCGGTGAGGGACAGGGAGAAGAGGCTGGAGGCCAGGCGGAATTCCCCGGCCTTCCTTTCCACGGACCTGGGCGACGAGGACGTGGGGCTGACCCCGCCGACCCCGCGCATGAGGCAGTCCAAGTTCGCGGACGACGCGGTGTTCGGCGGCGAGGAGGGTTTTCGGCAGCTGGTGTCACCCGCTCCCATCCCCGCGCCCCGGGAGCCCGAGAGCCTGTTTAACAGCAGCGAGCCCTGCAGCCAGAGCGACTCGAGGACATCAAACGCCTCGTCCAAAGCCAAAGGCCCCGAGAACGGCGCGGTGGCGGCTAAGCCCACCAACGCGCCCGGCCCCGAGAGTTACGTGCACCCGGTCACGGGCAAGCTGTTGGATCCCAACTCGCCGCTGGCCCTGGCGCTCTCTGCCAGGGACAGAGCCATGAAGGAGCAAACGCAGCAGATCCCGGGCAAAGGAGACGCAGTCAAAACAGACCTTAATAAACCGCTTTACATCGATACAAAGCTGAGACCCAACATGGAAACGACTTTTCCTGTCACTGCCACTGTCACAAGGCAGAACACCCGTGGCCTGTTGAGGCGGCAGGAGACCGAGAACAAGTACGAAACGGACGCAGGGAAAGAAAAGAAAGCTGAGGAGAAGAAGAACATGTTGATAAACATCGTGGATACCTCACAGCAAAAGTCAGCTGGCCTGCTGATGGTTCACACCGTGGACACGGCGAAGTTGGATGATACGCCCGAAGACGAGGAGGAGAAGGGAGCTGAGATGGAGCCAAGCCCCGAGAGCTCCCCGCCAGAGAGGCCAGAGCAGGGCGAAGAAGCAGAGGAGAGCGAGCTGAGCGCACCTGCTGCGCCTGAGCCTCCGGCGTCTCCCTGCAAGACCATGGTGTCAGCGAGCTCCGTCGACGACCCCGTCATCCTGCCCTTCCGCATCCCACCCCCGCCCCTGGCGTCCGTCGACATCGACGAGGAGTTCCTCTTCACCGAGCCACTGCCCCCTCCCCTGGAGTTTGCCAACAGCTTCGACATCCCCGACGAGCGCGTGGCCCCCGGCTCGGCTCTCGCCGACCTGATGGCACCGAGGAAGAACGGCGCGCCCTCGCCCGCACCCTTCGCCCCCAGCCAGCCTGCCAATTCCCTGGACAGCAAAAAGCAAGTGGGTCTTTCAAACTGTTTGCCTGCCTCCTTCCTGCCACCCCCTGACAGCTTTGATAACGTCACTGACTCTGGGATCGAGGAGGTGGACAGCCGAAGCAGTAGTGACCATCACCTAGAGACAACCAGCACTATCTCAACGGTGTCCAGCATCTCTACCTTATCCTCGGAAGGGGGGGAGAACGTGGATACTTGTACAGTCTATGCAGATGGGCAAACATTTCTGGTGGACAAGCCCCCAGTACCTCCCAAGCCAAAAATGAAGCCCATAATCAACAAAAGCAATGCACTTTACAAGGATGCGCTGATCGAGGAGACCGTGGACAGCTTTGTTATCCCTCCTCCCGCTCCGCCCCCGCCTCCCATCAGTGCCCAGCCCAACATGGCTAAGGTTGTCCCCCAAAGGACATCCAAGCTATGGGGGGACGTGCCGGAGGTGAAAAGCCCGATCCTCTCAGGCCCCAAGGCGAATGTGATTAGTGAGTTGAACTCAATACTCCAGCAAATGAACAGAGAGAAATCCTCAAAGCCAGGGGAGGGATTGGAGTCACCGACCGGGATGAAAACTGCAAGTCTCAGTACAAGGTAAAAGTAATTAACCAAATCATTTGCTGATAAAGGCTTGGGTTTTTTTGTTTGCCAGCCCTTCTCCAGCTTCCCCTGTAAATCACGTAGATTAAAGAGGAGTGTACTCTGTGCTGTGCCTTTGCTTAACAAATAGTCTGTGTAAGACAAGAGTTTCTTACACTGTCAATATTTGTGTAGCCTCCACCACAGGACAGGAGCTTTCTCAGCCTTCTCCAGCCTTCAAAGACAGTTTGCACAAATTGTTCATTTGTTTTGATGTGAGTTCTTTAGATTTTTTTAAGCAGTGTTTTTCTGTTTAATTTTCTGTTCCTTTTAAAATGTGGTGATAATTTATTTCTTCCTCAGTCCCATAAGCTATTTTGGCTTCAAGCAGGGAAAACGTGTTTTTGCCTAGACGTGCTTCACAGTCACTGTGTGGTGTCATTTGGCCCGTGCTGAGACCTCTCATAATCCACTTTATCATAAAGCTATTATAGAAAATTACTCAGTGAAATCTCTTTGAGCTGTTCATGTTGTTACTACAAAGTTAATTTAGCATCTTTGCCACTTGGCATTATGGGGCTTAAGTTGTGTCTCCTCCTTGTTCGTGCCGGTTTGGGTCCCTGATGCCCACAGGGGGAAGGTGTCCCTGGCAAGGCAGTGCAGGACATTCACACGGGAGTGGTTCCTCAGGGACACTGAAGTGATAAGTAACACAGAGCAGCCAGACACCACTGGGTGAATGTGCAAGTGATTTTGTGGAACAGGGATATAATATCATGAAAACCACACTTAAATGTTTGGGTGTTTTTTTGGTTTGGTTTGGTTTTTTTTTTAAAAAGGTAATTTTGTTAATTTTATAAAGAGACAGAGGTATTTATTTTGGGGTGTGGAATGGCTTGTCCTTACAAACAGCAAACACCTTTTCCTGAAATAATACTGCAAATTGTTTATCCCAGATTGCTCCAATAGAAATGCATGTTTTGCTAAAATGCAGTGCTGGTTTTGTTTTTTAAAAGATACCACCTAAGTAAATCGTATTAGAGTTATTGTGCTGCTTAATAAGTAACTCTGCCTTTGAAAAGCTGCTGTATGTTGCATGCATGAAGATAATTTGTTTTTTAAGGGTAGGGTGGCTCTGTTGATTGCAAATGATGGCTCATTTAGAAAACAGTGTGATCAACAGCCTCAGCATCAGGTATTCATAGTATTTCCTGTGGGGTGGAAGTCATCAAACTGCTGACAGGGAGGTAATACAAGTTTTAGAGTGAAGGAATGGAAATAAACCCCTGGAATTCTGGAATTCCTGTCAGTGGCGCTTGACTAAATGGAGCAGAAATTGAGTTGGCTGTACAGGAAAAGCCTTCATGCATGGAAAAAAAAAAAAAGGTACTATTTTTGCTAGACATTGGTCATGTTTCTTGTTAAGCCCCATGACCGTGTTGTCTTCGTGTGTATATTATGTATCATCTTTTATTTTTAAGCTGATGGGTATTTCCAGGTTACAGTGGAGATGTTTAGTATCCCTATTTTGTTAGAAAATAGCTTAGGCTACTAAGTAGCTACAATGTACTGTAAGTGTGTCAAAGTGTTACCATTACTGAGAGGAAAATGAAAATTAGAATTAAAGAAAGAGACATTTTTTTGAGAACAGACACTTTGCAATTTTTCAAGTCTGGGAAAAAAGGAAAAACTGTATCACCTTATTGGAGAAAAGCCAACTATTCCATAAGTAACAGTAGTCCCGTATTTTAGAGAAAGATCTGACTTGGGCAGTGGTACAAATTTGTGTTGCTTGAGCTTTCTGAATTCTTCTAACTCAGCTTTGGCAAATTGTTTAGTCTTCTTTATGGCACAGAGGCTCAATTTGGAAACCAAACTGAAATCCTGCATCTTTCCTGAAAAGTGGAACCCAACAGGCATCTTTTCAAAAGCATAGAGAGAATCCTGGCAGGTAACAGTGCCAAAAGAGCTACGAGGGAATAAACAGGAAAAGCTGGCAGTGGCACAGAGCGAGGAAAATTGGCTGCCCTTTGGC
The DNA here is from genome assembly GCA_013399695.1 of Formicarius rufipectus. NCBI lineage: Eukaryota > Metazoa > Chordata > Aves > Passeriformes > Formicariidae > Formicarius > Formicarius rufipectus. The sequence goes on along the minus strand of VXAU01002658.1, from coordinate 27,072 downwards.
TGGGGGTGAAGATGACACCTCCACAGAATTCCTGGTGGGAGCAGGAATTCTCAGCAGGAGCTGAGAGGGCTGTGCTTTGTTTCCTTCTGTTTCCAAAACCAATGTGATTCAGTTATTTTTTTTAATTATGAGGTGAGTTGAAGATGCCAAACTATCAGAAAAGGTTACTCAGGATCTCTTTTTAAAGCAAAGTGATAAATCAGAGCCAGCAGAAGAAACCCAGGTACCTACAGATGTGAAAAGTGTGTTTTGGAAGGTGCTGCAGGCAGTTCCTTTTACATCTCAGCAAGGGAGAGGTAGAGAAATGCAAAGGGAGAAGATCAGCTGTGGATTCAGAAGCCCTGTGTGGAACCCACCCCTGGGGCCAGGCAGGACCTTCCCCTCTCCCTGAGCAAATCCAGCCCCACGTGCTGGGGGTGGAGGAGAGAATATTGATTTCTCAGCTTGATCAAGAGTGTGAAAGAGGGAGCAGTATAAGCGATGGATACACAGTAAATGCTTTTGCTTTTGGTTTTTTCTTTTTCTTTTTTCTTTTTTTGTTTTTTTTTTTTTTTTTTACTGCTTTTGCTCCTGCCTTATCTTTGAAAAGTTAAAGAAATTGCAGCCTTTGTAGCCCAGCTGCACATCTGTCACCATTTTTTACAAGGCTGTCAAATATTATGACCAAGGAATACCAGCTTGTGAAAATTTCAAGTGTGAAAGCTAATATTTAAATTTTAAAGATAAAATGCTTAGAGTTGCTTGATTTTACTTTTTTTCTAATACTATAAAGCCTATGACAACCAACTGTAGGGCTTGTAGCCCTTCCCTCTGAGGTAGCATTGGAAAGGGAGGAAAGGTATTTTAGCTCACAAAAAGCAGGGATTCTGCTAAATTAAAGGACAACTCGTTAGCTCTGCTGAAGGAAAAGTGATAAAAAATGAGTATGCCTGTTTGCATCCTCCAGCCAAAGAGAGGGATTGGGAAGTGGTATAAATAGGAACAACAGTCACAGGCTCCTCTGGGTGACGTTCACAGCACAAGCAGCCTGATGAAATTAAAAATATATATTTGCTTATTGGGCCATATGTGAAGTTATGGCCCAGATGAAAATCTTAATTATTATCACTAAGCATTCCTTCTCCACAGCCAGTGGATGTCCAGCTGAAGGTCACTCACACCAGGTCCCCTGTTAAGGTAGCACGGGGTGAATTGAGCCTCACAGAGGTGGGTAATGAGTTGCTACAGAAACTCATAAAAATATTTTCTTTGTATGTTTTTGATTAAAGAGGATTAGGAAGAGACCATCCTACAGCACTGAGCAGCATTTCTCAGTTATCACATTAAAACTTGCTTTTGTTCTCTGCACAAGGGTTTAGCAGTGAATTTTACACAGTGAATTAATAGTTGTCTGTGGTTCTTACGGACACAGCGACTTTGAAGGTTTTTAAATAGGGTGTGGAAACGTTGGGCTGGAAACCATCTGCTTCTCAGTGGCAGTGACCAGCTGTGGGATTCAGGAAAGGGGGCCTGGGAGGAGAAGGAGGAAGAGGAAAAAGAGAGAGGATGTGCTTGCTTACTTGGTGCTAATAAAAGCATAGTTACAGGGTTTGATCAGCAGGTTTGAGAACAGAGCTCCAGATCCCACTCCCAGTTTACTGTAGGAAATGGTCCTGGTGGTAGAGATCTTAATCCGGTGTGCCCACGTAGTCAGGTCCCAATATCTGCCCGTCACTCCCTCTGCTCCTCCCCGTCCTTCCTTAGAGAAAACACCGAGGGTTGTCTGAATATGGGGCTCTGTTTGCCCCAAACACCCAGCACTAAAGGCCCAGGGATGAGCTGCAGCTGGGATTCCTGTTTCCAGGTCTCGATGTGCTCCTGTGCAGTGAGGAGACCCAGGGAGGGAGCCCCTGCCTCGGCAGGTGACACTCCTCTGTCAGCAAGGAGGACAGGGCGTGGGGGTGCTATAAATACAGCAATGCTGTAAATTCCCTGGAGAGGCCACTGACTTGTGTGCGGAGCTGCTGAGAGGACCGGGGGCAGAGCAGGGCAGGGTTTGAGGTGATGGGAGGAGCACCCTCTGTGTCTGCGACCCCGCAGTGGCAGCGTGGTGATGCCGTGTGAGCCCGTGGGATGCCCAGGGGAACGGTGCGGTTAAGGCAGGATGGACCCCGTGGCTGCTGGGGGCAGAAAACACAGCCCCAAGGGAGAAGAGCATCCTGGAGCTGGGGACTAGCAGGAGGGATGAACAGCAACTGGTGCTGCTGGCTCGTGGCTCCGGTGCCACGGTGCTGGATGGCTTTGCCACGAGGGGAACAATTCCGTTTCCAATCGAGTTTGTGCTTGTCTGGCTGCGTTTGCACCCTGTGCCCGGGGCCTCTGGGGAGGGCTGGCATCACTGCTGGCACTGGGAAACACTCACTGCAAATGTGGGAGTTATGGGGGGTGCTTGCCCAGGCAGAATTGAGTCCTCTCAGAAAAATAACCTGTACTGTGTTGGGATAACAAGGTTTTAAAGTGAAGCTGCCCATGGCCACTGGTTTTGGCCATTGCTGAATTGCTCTTTCTCATGAGTGTCTGGAAAAGTTCCTGATTTTTTTCACAAACAGGTAAGGCAGAACTGAACTTGGCAGCAAACCCAGGGACTGGTTCTGCATTTGGTTTCTTGTAAAGGATGTCTGGGTCTCACAGATGATGAAATATGTGGGATAATTCTCGAGCTTTGGTTTTTCACTTTTCTGCTCTGCCATTGGATTCATTTCATGTCATTAACTGTTTGTCAGCCAATTGCACAGCATTGCTTGTTTTTCAGTGATTTCTCCAGTGTTTCAGTCACTCCATTTTGTCATTTTTATTTGCTGTCATGACTGCTGTTGTCAGAGGAGGGTCATGCTGAAGTGCCACGAAGTAAGTGCCCACCATAAAGCATAGAGTATTCTGTATTGTACATTCTGCTTCTTTCTAACTCATTGTTATTGCATTTTAGTGACTTTGGTGTTGACTTTGTTACACAGTACAACGTGGATTAGACCCCCCCCAAATCCAGAAACAGAAGCCATCCTAAAACCAGGTGTTGTCTCAAGATGAAATAAAAGCCACATTCATCAGAGAAGTATTCAGAAAAACTTACAATAACATGAGCCTGGAGGAGGAGACAATTCCTGAATTTAGGTCTGAGCACCTAAAGAAGGAGGGTGATTTTTCAAATATGCCCAAATCTGCTGGATTTTTGGAGGTGGAGGGCCGGGGAGGGATGATTACTGAAGTTTTGCACACCTATATGTGCGGCTAAAAGTAAAGACCAACCAGCCCTTAGAATCACCGAGTTGTCACTATTGAATCTTTCCTCCCTGGAGTCTGTGGGATTTCCCCCCTTTCCCCTCCCACCCTCCCTTTTCCCTCCAAGGAGGGAGGGTTGGGGCTGTCTCCTGGCCCTCTGCCCCTCCTGCACCCCCCCTTTTCTGCTGGTTTGCAGCCTGTTATTCACATGGAAACCCTGGAACAGACAAGACTCCCACAGACCCTCATGATTGTTCTTCCCTCCAACTGCACAGTGTTACTCACAGCAGACACCAACCAGCTCTCAATTCCTCTCCCCAAAATAACACTGTTATGAGAAGCTCTGTATCCTGCCAGTCATCACGGCAGCCCTTGTTCTCCACCTTCCCCCAAAACAGACAATTATTGTCTTACTTTCCTACCATGCAATTTCCCTGTGACAATCCGAAAAGAAAGTAAAAATATTAGGAGAGTTTGGGGGCTGTGTGGTCTCAGAAATCTGTAGGAAGTTCCTTTCTCTCAGTACCTCTGTACAGGAACTCCCTTGCTGCTTCTCTTGGTTGTTAAGATGTTTATCCCTGTGTCAGAACCAGCAAGCCTTTTGGTAAGTTGCAGTGTGGAACAGTTCCCAGGAGCTGAGCATAATGGTTTTTGGGGTTTTTCCATGGGAGCTGCTCCACCATGCCCCCCTCCTGATATTAAGTTAACAGTAAGTTTGAATCCTGCAAATATGATTTAAAATTTAAAAGAATTTCTTGCCTACAAGCTGTGATGATGGCTTTTGTACTTGGAGGCATTGTGACATATAGGTGACATATTTTGATTTTAATCTGAGGCAACATAATGGGCATTGCAATCAGAGCAGGCTCACAGCAGCCAGTGTTTATAAATTACTACCATCTGCTGATTCTAATAGAGCAAATTTTATTTAAAATAATTATCAGACTTTTCACCTTTTTTTTTTTTTAAATGAAATTTGGGGGTTGGCAGGTTTAATATGGATTTAATATGTTTAGGATAACAGATGATCAAATAAGGCATAAGAAATTGCTCTTATTAAAAATCTGGAAAACCCATAACACGACCAGGCATGCCTGCTCTCCAGCTGGAGTGTGCTTGCTCCTTATTGACCAGGATACCAATCAACCATAAAGTGCAAGACAGATGATGGTTTCAAGGCTGTGTCTGCAGCACAGATTGGCCTGGAGATGTTGTAAATGATAATTTAGTTTGCATAGGAGTTACATAAACGTGTCTGGATTACAATTTCAGTCCAGCAGTCTCTGTAATGTGCTGGCATTGATGTGGCAGGTGAAAAAAGGGGGAAAAGAATGGGGGGGAAAGATAATCTTGGCATGAAAGCCTGGAAGTGCTATTGTGGGCTTCAGCAGGACCTTCAGCCCCTTCTGAGGGGCTTCAGAGCTGTGAGTGGTGCTGGCTGAGCACAGGCTCAGCCTTGCAGGTTGCTGAAGGATTTGGGGGGCAGCAGTGACCTCAGGGGGCTGTGGTTGGAACTTGTCCTGAGCAGCAGAGCTGCAGCAGCAGTGGGGACACGGACCCACAGGCTTGTCTGTGTTCCCAGGTGTGTAGCAGAACCAATAACCTCCTTGAGGAAGGGGTGTTGCTGTAGGATTGAGCCTGATAATGTCCGTGGAATACTCCTGAGCTTTTGGATGAAAGGGCTAAGGTTTAGAACAGCTGCACAACTCACGTGGCAATAAACTGAGCTGGTATTGAAGCCTCGTTAATCAGCTAAAGTTGAAAGAAAAAAAAATCCTTACTACTGTTCCAGAGTTTATTTTGCTAGTCAGCAGCCCTGACTTGAAAAGCAAGATGCTCAGAGATCTGCTCCTGCTTCCAGCCACGTGAAGCCCCTGCTTTGATCCAGGCTGACAGAAGGCAAAGGACCACGATGCCTGGGTTGCTTTGCTCACCCAGTGCTCCTGCCCTTGGGGCTCAGAAGGGTAGGGAACACTGGCTAAGGAATACTCAAAATAAGAGCACATGCTTTGCTTTTGGGGGTTTTGCTGTAGTGGCTTAATCTGCTTTATTTAAAGGAACAGTGACAGTGCTTTGCTGCATGGGACGGACAGGGAGTCTGTAAGAGGAACAATATGGAAGAGGAGCAGCAAAACTGAGTTACAAGGCAGAAGGTGTTGCCTGAGCCTGGGGCTGTCAGCCACTTAAAAAAATTATCTTTCAGCATCTAGCATAAAAGATGGATTTTCATCATCTGTTTGATATTGCCACAATGGGTGTGAGTGCAAACCCCTAATTTCTAGTATTTGCTAGACAGGAAAGTTAAGTGGAAGGGTGATTGAAGGCAAAGAGCTGAGATTGATTTCCATATTTATACAAAGCTCATTCTGCTCTGCTTGCCCTTCACTACCCCAAGCCTGTTTCAAAGCAGGCTTTTTGTTGATCTTACATTATATCATGCCTTAGTAATGAGTGTGAGACTCCTCATGCTAAGGTAAAGGAGGTGGAAGTAGCTTGCTTCCCTTGGTTAGTAGGACTTAGTAGTTTCTTGCCATAGACTGCTTGTAGGAATGCTTAGCTCCAGCCCTGGAAGACACTGAGAGCCATTAAGCTCCCAAAAATCACAGGAAACAGTCAAAACCTTGCCAAGTGTTTCCTTTCTTTGTCAAATCACAAAGCCATAAATGCCAGATGTATTGTTCCTGCAGGGGATCAGCTGAAGCACCAGTCTTCCAGAAAGTTCTCCCTGTTCCCACTGAAGCACATGGAACAACTAGTGGGAAATCAGTGGGCTTGTTCACGTGGGTAAGAGGTGTGTCCTCCCAGAAGTGACTCTTAGTGCTTTCCTGGTAATGAGGTGCCAGAGCTTTACTGGAAGGGACTCCCCATGGTGGGAGAGTCCCTGGCAGTGGCAGTGCTCCAGTTCCCTGGTGTCTGGGGTGGTGAGTTTTGTGCCAAAACCCCAGGCAGAGGTGGTGTAGGGAGGGGGTGGCTGTCAGGGCTCACCACAGCCAGCAGCCAAGCCAGAAATCCCAGGAGGAGGTCTCCAGGTCAGGGCTGCTGGGGCTGCAGTGAGAGAAGAAAGGGATTAATAACCTGGGGTTTATCATGGCCTCGGGAGAGCTGCCTCAGTGTCTCCGTTGTGGTGATGGAGTTGGACTTCCCGAGGGCAGCAGGTCGGGGTGGGCGGTGAAGAACTTCTGGCACCACCGTCTTTTCATTTAGCCTTTGAACCACTCTTCTAGGCAGGATGTGGGTGACCCAAGCCAAATCAGTCCCTTTCTGTGGGCCTTCCCACTTACATGGCCCTTGGGAAGAGATCTGGAGAGGCAGGACAACCCTGCGTGCCACAGCCCCCTTGCCAGCCGTGCCAGTGCTCTGCTGCAGCACCAAAGCCACCAGGGCTCCCCAGGGCAGAGGAGCACCAGAGGGTCTCCCACTGCACAGTGGGGAGGGTCATCCCTCAGAGAGAACAGAGGTGGGCGTTGCCCCCCTGCTCTGGGGGTCATTTTTGGAACTTCATTTGGTGCCAAGTAACATGGAATTTTTAAAGAGTGACTTAGGAAGAGGTCCCAGTTTCTTCCATACCAGCACTTCAGCTGTGGGGGCTCCACAGCCCTGGTCTTCTCTTGGCTCCATGAGATCTTGCCTGCACAGCAGTGAATCTGCAGGGTTAATGGGAGCACTTGTGTGTGACATCATGCAGCAAAGTCATCTTCAGTTCTGCCCAGGTAGGACAGGCCAGGCCTGGGTGCAATCAGGCACTCAGAAACAGAGGGCTTCAGCCAGGGGCTGGGGTGGAAATCTCGCTGCAGCTTCAGCCAGGTCATCCTCTGGAGTCCATGGCATCGCTTGGAGGATAAATAAATCCATCCTTTGGTCGGGCAGTGCTTTAAATTAGTTGTCTGAATGTTTTTCCCAGTTGGCAGGATACTTTTGAAGTGAAAAACTCTGGAGCTCAAGGCACTCAGGGGTTCTGTGGAGCATCCTGAAGTGCACACGCTGACGGGCAGACTCTTCTCGTGGGAATAAGGGCTGTGGGGTTAAGCATTGTAGGGGATAACAGACCCAAACCTTCTAAATTTGCTTCTGTAGCCACTAGCAAAGGCAGACCTGCCTGCTCCTTCATCCATGCTGTCAGCCTGGGCAGCAGAGCACGGCCATGCCCGCTTGGTTTGTCATCTGAAATTCATTTTCCTTCAGCAAAACTTGATCGCAACTGCATCACCCCTGGGCATGCACAGGGACAAGGATTCTGTCCCCTCAGCTGGGTAGTGAAGCTGCCAAAGTAGACTTTCTGTGTGGGAGAAAATGGTCACAAAGTCTTTTTAGGAATCTTAGAGGGACTGCTTCGTGTTTAAAGCATGAAAAGTCCAGCTGAACGTAAAGAGAAGCGAGAGGAGCTTGTGGGGCATGTCTGGTGAACAAATGGGACTACAAACATGCCCTAAAACACAAACATACTGTAAAGTTCACTGAGGAGATGCCCAAAGGTCCAAAATCCAGTGCTTCTGAAACTTTGTACAACTGTCCTTAACACATGTTATATGCAAAACCAGAGGGTTAAAGCTGAACTGAAGGATCCCAGCCCTCCATGTAGCGAAGGGGAGATCAAGGGGGAACACCAAGTGCTCGTGTGTTTGATCCACTTGCCGTTTCTCATTTATACAGGAGTTGATTTTGTGTGGCCTTAAAATGGAAGAATGTGCTCTGGGAGGTGTTTTTCTGAACTGCTCTCAGGCAGAGGTTTTGTTTTTACCTCTGGCTTACCACTGCCGGTCCTTTTTCTGGGAAGATTCAGTGATACCGTTTTTTGTACTTTTATACCCTGACATGACTCGTTCAAAAGTGCAAATGCTGCAGCATTGCCATGCAGGAAGTACCACGTGTTGGTGGCTGCCAGGTCTAACTTTGCCTGTCTGTTTGCAATTGCAGGAGCATGGAGGTCATGAGTACTGTCTCAGGTACACGAAGTACAACAATCACTTTCACTGTCCGACCCGGAGCCAGCCAGCCGATCACACTGCAGAGCAGGTCCCCAGACTATGACAGCAGGACCTCAGGGGCAAGACATGCTCCAAGCCCTGTGGTTTCACCAACAGAGATTAATAAAGACATCATGCCTGCTCCTCTGACTGCTTCTGCTTCAGCTTCATCTCCTTCTCCGACTCTGTCTGATGTATTTAGCCTACCCAGCCAGCCCCCTTCTGGGGACTTATTTGGCTTGACCACAGGGCGCAGCAGGTCTCCTTCTCCCTCCATATTACAACAGCCAATCTCAAATAAGCCTTTTACAACTAAGCCTGTCCACCTGTGGACTAAACCAGATGTGGCAGATTGGTTGGAAAGTCTAAACTTAGGTGAACATAAAGAAACATTTATGGACAATGAAATAGATGGCACACATTTACCAAATCTACAGAAGGAAGATCTGATAGACCTTGGAGTGACTAGAGTTGGGCACAGAATGAACATAGAAAGAGCTTTGAAGCAGCTGCTGGACAGATAAGAATAGCTATTTTGCCTCACAACCTTCTGTTGGTAACTAGAGATGGGCTGGTACTGACATACCCCAAATGCCTTGTCTGTCTGCGAGTGCCAGCAAAATTGGGGGGTGGGGAGGGGGAAACCAGTTGAATTCCTGGTACTCAGATGATGCAGACTGTATGCTACATGCCCAAACACAAACCTAAAGATGTTAAAGCCGTGGGGCCATTTTATTTCAAAGTTGTGGGGAGATATGAGAGAGAGACAGTTGTTAACTTCAAAAGCACTATCTCTTGATGCCCTTTGCTGGAACCTTTACATACTTCTTTTCTTTCCACTTAAAACTGCAAACATTTCAGGGCTTTTTTTATTGAAAAAAAGAATTGAATTTTATTTTCTTCTCTTCCTGACATTCAGTCTCCGGGTGGGCTTCCTTCCCCAGCCCTTGGCTCATTTTAAGAGGACAGGTCACTCCATCTCTGTTCAAACCCAGCTTTCTTGGTAGCAGAGGCACAATATTGAGACGGGTCCAGGAGTTCACGTTGCTCTTTTTTACCGGTTTAGCTCTCTGATTTGTTGGCAGTGAAGCTGGTTGTTCTGCTGGAATTAGTTCAAAGGTAACCTTGCTCTGTTTTACCTGGTATTTCTTTATTTCTGCAGTTGTATTTAGCACTCTTCCAAGGTGGCAGAACAAGTTCAATACACGCTCCATTGGCTTGACCTGTAAGACGATGCAGACGGTGCATAAAAACCCAAGGAGGGATGCACACTTAGAGGTACAACAAAATGAAGCTAGTTTGAACCTGAGACCCCCAGTTTGCAACCAGCTAAACTACTGCTAAGTCTCAATGTGAACTCCACAAACCTGTGAACATCTGGGGTCACGTGCAGTGCATCTTTTGGACTGGACAGTGAGACACTCGAATGTGCTGAGCCCTGAGAGGTGCTGGTTAACTTAGTGACTGGTCAGTGCTTAGTTATTTTGAACATCAGGCCAAGAAGGAAGGAAAAGGCAGATGAATGTTCCCATTGAAGTCAGTGGGAAGGGTGCCAGGATTTTAAGTGAGAGAGGGATTTCAGCCTGTTAGAAATGGAAATGTTTCAGCTTGATAAAAAAACCCCAAAACCCAAAGAAGGCAAAAAGGTAGTGCCAAGATGGACAGAGCTGTGGAGTGTCTCAGTGTTCCAAGAGCCATGGGGGGCTGGGGAGGGCTCCAGTGCCTCATTTTCTCACTGCTAACAGGTCCTGGCTTGTCCTGGCCGAGGTGTCTCTGGCAGGAGAGGTGTGTTCACCCTGCCAGGAACAGGGGGCAGGGAGGGCTGCCCTGGAGGCTTCACTCAGCAGGGCACAAACACCCACGGTTGGTGCACGTGACTTCTTTAAAAAAGTTTTTTTCCTTTTTTTTTTTTTTCCTTTCCCCCCCAAATTTTTTTGTTTTCCATTTTAAAGTTAACAAGTCTCTCTCCAGCATGTTTGAACTCCCCGTGTAATTAACACCTCTGAATATCTGTGAGTTTTGTAGGTCTTTCTGGACAGAACATTCAAGATGTTCAAGGTGGGTGAATTGAGTGTGGATGGCTAAACTGCCTACCTACCATACTTTCAGGTTCTCTTACATTTTCCAAGGTACCTGAACTTTCTTTCCTTGATATGGTCCTTGATATGGTCCAGCCTATCTCTATAATTTTTTTTATTGTGATTATTTTTTGCTCACAAACAAGTGTCTAATTAGGTCTGCAACAGCCCTAGTATGAGTACATAAAGTTTAGCATTTTAAATATCTTTCTTTACTGCAAGTTTAAATAGTTGTACAGATAGTTTATAAGCACAATATTTTAAGAAAATAAGTGGCTGGTCTACTGGGCAGCCTTTGTGCCACTTCAGTGCTAGGAAGTTAAAAACAAAATGAAAAAAAAAAAAAACACCAAAAAAACAAACAAAAAAAAAAAAAAGAAAAAACTTTTTGTGGTTTACTACTATTTCTGTGGAATAATTATAAAGTCTTGACCTTTTTAAAATCAACCTCATTTGGATGCATCTGAACCAGCAGAGCTGTGTTATATTTTCTATCTTTGCTAGAACTTCTACAGAGGAGGATGAATATTTCTTCAAAAGTGGTTATAGTTACCAACGCATTGGATACTCACAAAAAGCAACTTATTTAACCTCCTGCCCCCTTTATGGAACAACAGATCTTTTGACTTGACATCTGTTACTATGCTCTATTTGTATTTGAGAGTTCCAAGGGACCTTGTAATAAAAAAAAAGGAAGTACTAAGGCATTTTCCTTCCAAGAGTACTGAGTTTGTCCATAGGTGGTGTAGAAAGGGCAGTTCCACTCAGAGAGTCGATGCAGGCAACTTGAGGCCATCACATACTTTAAGAAGTGAGAAGATGGTAATTTAGCCATCGTTGTCTTCCATTTGGTGATGTGACAGAATTCAGTAAATAAACCACTAATGCCATGCTCTTTTTTTTTTTTTTTTTTTTTTTAAATTTTTTTTTTTTTTTTGGTGGTTGTTGTTTCTTTGGGTACAGTTGCTATTACCTCTATAACATGTGCCAGAAATACATTAGAGAACAATGGTAGTAAAAGAAAAATGTAGAAGTTGACTTTTAAGCTGCTTTTGAATCACAACCTTCTTGTTGGATTTCTGTTGAACAAGTGCTGACACACCCTTTAAATTCCAGTTGACATCACCCCTTTCTTACACAGGTGTGTGTTTCTTGCTCGTGCATCTTTTCAGGTACTGAGAGAGTAGGTGCAGTGCAAGGAGTAGGGAAGAGGTTGAACATGCTCAAGAGCCAAGGGAACAGTTGGGTTTCCGCAAAGGAAAGGTAAGGAGACCTGAGAGGACCTCTTTGACCACGAGCACCTGCCTCTGCCAGGGTGGGTGGGTCTCTGGCTCCGGGGGGTGGCGTGGCTGCAGGAAGCAATAGGAAGAGGTGACACCAACTTTGCCTCTGAGGATTTTCACCAGTCTGGAGATGCTGGGGGGGAGGAGAGGAGACCCATTTCTTTCATGCTACTCTGATAGTGAAAAACAAGTCGTTAGAGATCTATGAATTATGATATTCTGGGTTTTAGGAATCAACTTTTGTTTATATACTGTAATTTAAAGAAATTGCATTTACATGCCTAGTTTCTGTAATATTTGTGTATACAATACCAAAACCTTACAAGATGTAAATTGTGTATAACTGCACAGACTCCTTGCCCTGGGTGTCTGAGAACATTTTCAGTTGGATTCATATATTATAAAATGACTAGATGTGACTGTTGATTTACAGAATTTACATATCACAAAAAGTTAATTATTTGTGGTACTTAAGTTAATAAAAAAATAGTGATTTTTTTTTTTCCTCTCAGTTCTTAAAAAGCATTACCCAGTTGATCTGGCGATGATTATGTGTATGAGCCACAAATATTGCTAATTTTTCCATTACATTTTTTCTTTTCTTTTCTAGATATTACTATGTTTCTCGCTATAGTTTGTGTAACAACTTGTGTTCACGTTATCTATGTTGCTGTAATTTTTGTGCTTTAATTCCTCTTATTTCAACTGATTAAAAAAATCAAGCTCCTGTAACTTGCACTTTCCCCCAATCCTTAATACTCTTGTATGGCAACCAAAATTACTGTAAGAAATAAATATAATATTGCACTAAGGTTGTGGTTCTGATTGCAAACAGAGAACACTGTCTGGATTTTTATTAAAAACAAAACAAAAAGTTGCCAAAACCCCTGCAATTTGTTACTGAAAACGCATAAAATGCTTTAACGGAATGTAGGCAGAATTAAGGGGAAATAATTGATTTATTGTTGGGAAAAAGCATTTCCTGTTTATTTCTCTTTTTTTTTTTTTTCTTTTATTTTTGGTTAAAGCATTTTTTATGCTCAATGTTCATTTACTGAATTTCAGGTTCCTGATTGAAGTTTGAAAAGTAAAAACCAACTTTTTTTAAAACAACAGGAAGAGGTAGAAAACCTCCTGTGTCTTTGCCTTAAGGTGGATCTGGAAGGAGCGTGGAATGTTGTTTGTGGAGGAAGGGCATGGGGGGGACACATGCCCTGAACTCAGCGCTCGGGGCCCTCGAGGCACCTCCTCCTGGGGCTCTCCTGCCATTTCCAAAGGCACTTTTGGAAAAGTGGGGGGTGTTTTATTTTGGGGGGGAGGGCTGGAGTTGCCGTAGGGCAGAGCAGCTTCCCAGAGCACAGAAGGGACCAGCGCTCCTTGTGCGGCTTTGTGCGTCTCGTGGCTCCAGCATTGTATCACCGGGGTCTCCTTGGACTGTGAATGAAGAAGCTTCCAGTGGAAAACAAAACACAAGCAAACAAGGCACGTCTTCTTCCGGCTCAAGTTAAAAGTTTGTTTTGCTGTCTTGAAATGGTGATGCAATGAAGAATATTCTTTATTTTTCTTTTCTAAGATACTGGAATAAATGCCTAGAACTGTTGCCATTTGGTTTCATATGTTCCTTAACTACTGCTCTCTTCTCAAATGTTGTTCTGGTTCATCATTTTTGTAGCTACCAATTATTCCTCTCATGGTTCTCCAACAGCAATTACTTGGCAGCTTTGTTTTGCTAAAAACACAGAAGAGAAACAGCCTGTTTGGTTTTGGGGGTTTTAATTTCCTTATTTCAGGTATTGTGACAATCCAGTGCTAAACATCTGTGCATCTGCATAAAGTCAGGTATTTCCAGTGCAAAACAGAGAATGCTCTGCAGTTGTTTCTGCTTGTTGGCCAAAGAAATGAGAAGATCTCATCATTGCTGTCATCGTGTGCATTGTATCAATGTGTTACAGTCTGGGTTTTTTTCTTTGGTTTCTGTATTTTCCTGCATTTTTATGTATTTTTCTGCATTTTGTGAGCTGGCATTCCTGTTGTCCCTTGGTGGGTCATTCAGAATACCACGACTGTAACAATACTTTGGAATGTGTGCTGGTTTTGTTGTTTGGTTTGTTTTTTTTTTAAAAACCAAACCTGTATGTGCCTTATAATTTTCAACCTGGATCAGCAACACTGTATTTCACATTAAAAAAAAGAAAAGCTTTATCTTCAAAGTGTTTCAGTACTTTTCAGTACTGGGCTTTGGAGTGAGCAGTTCGTGTATCTGCATTAGGGAAAACAGAGACACCAAAATGATTTATATCTTGTTTTACAACTTTTTTTTTGGGGGCGTGATGAGCCTGATTTCAAGCCTTCTATTCAAATCAAGCGAAGGGGAGTGAAATGAGACTGTTACGTTTGGGTCTTTTACTGCCATAAATATTTGGTTACTGGTGTGGTTGGCATGGACTGTGTTTACAGACAAGGTGATGATGATAAACAAACTAAGTGGACTTAACGCTGTTAAGTCTGCAACAAAGTGGTTCTAAACCACTGACATCTAGTGGAGTTCGGTGGATATTGTGTCAGAGCAATATAAGATCTTTTACAATCTTTATTTCTTTACAACAACTGGCATTCTTTCTGTGAGAAATGGGTTTAGAAGATTTTTCTATTATTATTATTTAAGTTGGCCTGAATATTTAAGTCTGAAAAAGGCTGACTGTATAATTAGACAAATTATACATGAATGAGAAGTCTTTCAAGAACTGTAAAGGTGTTTTCTAGTCTACATGTGCTCATGTTTTCTCAACTTTCTGTTCTGAATGTGAGCATCTCCGTGTGATCCTTCATCTGCCCCCAGCATGTGTTTGAACGAGGTCACAGGTTTTGTCTGCAGTGCTGGAAATCTCGGGCTGTGATCACCCATTCCTGACTCTGCACTCTGGTGAACAGCAGCTCATTCAGCTCCAGACTGCCAAAGAGAGCCAGGTCTTCAGGTCGGGAAGCAGCTCAGAACGCCAGGGGGGTTTGTTTCCCAGATGTCCTTGCAGAGTTTGGTTTCTCCAGGAGCATTTCAGTTTGCCCCTCGGGACTGGTGCCAGGAGGAACCCGTGCACGTTGTGTGTGAGTTCTTGTGTGCTTTCAGTGTCAGGGTTCTTGGGCAGCATCAGCAATTACTGTACAAATAGGACACCAGTGTTGCATGTGCTTCAAAATGTATTGGAATCCACGTTGCCGTGTACGTGTTTGCTCTGGAATTCTGAAGAGAATACAATACACAGAAATGTCAAAATCGAATTCACGTTTTAATGGATTATTTTCCACTCTACCTTCCTGTTCTCTAGTTGTCTCTAATCTCCCAGCTTCCCTACAAGCAATTTCTTGTAGGAGAGAAATCCTTGGGATAGCTGAGGTTTGGGAAGGGGAGCTCACCTCTCCATGCACAGCCTTCTGAAACCTCAGATTCCTTTGTCCTGAGGATGTTTTTCTTCAGAGACCAATCCCGAGGGAAGCGCTGCCTCATTGCTGTGATGGAAAGGATTCCCAACTCCTTGAGCTCAGTTTTTCCTCCTGAGTTTTGGGAATGGCTCTTCCCACCCAGCCAGCCCCCAGAAGATGCCCAGTGAGGAGCTGCAGTCAGTGCCATTCCTTGGGTTTGGACCTTGCTGGTGCAGCTTGAGGGCTCCTTTGCAGCAAACTCAGACCCACAGTGGGAAGGGCAAGGGGAGAGCTCCAAGTTTCTATTAGAGATCAGACAGAAAGGGGGCTGAGACAGAATTTACTGATCATTTACTTACTTTTTATTGATATGCTTATTACTTACCATTTCCCTGTCATGTAGAGCATTGAAAAATGAACAAAATTCACTTCCTTTTTATCTGGACATGGTCAAATTGGGGCTTTGTGTCTGCACAAAAACATACTACTGGGTTTAGAATTACTTCTACTTCAAGCCATGCTGCATCCCCCCTTCTCCATTTGCTCTGCCTCAGCAATTTTCCTCCTTCCCAAAGCAGTGGAGGTTAGTTTTAACACATGCAGCAACCTGTTGATGTAGTCACCTCACCTGTGAGACTCGGAGGGCCCCAGGAACAGGTGATAAGCTGTACATTTCCCCTGGGGCCATTGGACATCTCCAATAATGCTTCTTTTCTGCATTACAGAGAAGACCTGAAACACGGGTAGGTGACTTCCAGAAGCTGTTTAGCGATTTTTAGGAAAGAATTTTCCCTTCAGAGACCAATTGCTCACCTCTCTGTGCACTCAGAGCAGACCATTTACACACCTGACCTTTCAGTCTGGCATCGCTGCCCGTGGCCTCACTCACACTGGTCCCAGCTGGGTGTGACCTACAACCCTTCAGAGAGAAGTCACTGGTAGCAGAGCCAAGGCTGTGTGTGTTGACTGTTTGTGCTGGGGAAGGGGCTGGGTTATTCCCTGGGAATATCAATGACACACTTGAAGGACCAGTGCAGTGGGGACAGGGAATATTTGCTTGTACCACACGCAGCGAGCAGAGGTCTCGCCGTGAATCCAACGCGCTGTTGGAGGGGACAGAAAAGAAGAGGAAACTCAGTCTTGATAAGGACGTGCACAATAAATACACAGTCACCAAAAAAAGATTAAAAGAAAAAAACAAAGGCATTTGCACAAGAAATGAGGGCCTGTTGGTGTGAGTGGGCTGGGGGATGTTCACAGGAGCTCATCCACAGTGGGAACCAGCTGTGGGATCTGGGAGTGGGGGCTGCAGCAGGGTTTGGGATGACTGGGGCTGTTCAGCCAAGCAAATGGAAGGCTGAGGTGAGATGTCTGCTTTTCCCACTCACAGGAGTGGGTGAGCTGCCAGCAGAGGGACTGGAGCCAAAAGGAACATTGGTGCTGGAACGTGTTACCAGTGGGGGATGACTTCAAGGTGGAAGCTGGGAGAGAGTCCTAGCAGTGACAAGAATTGTCCTGCAGGGAACAGTGTGGGAGTTCCCAATCCCAGGAGCTGGAAGTTCCTGAATACAGGAGAAGGCACACGCTTTTTCCTTCTTGAAAACTCTTCTGCCAAAGCCATGGGCTGGGAAAGAGAGGGTGGAGGGGTCCCAGCCTACCCTGAGGCCAAAGCTCTGTTGCTGGAAAGATGGATGGAGGCTCTGAACAAGTGTTTCCCTGCTGGACTGAGGTGTGAGGGGTGGCACCTTCCAGGTTGAAACCTTATTCTGCTGGAGTTCAGATTGGTCAGCCCAGCGCGGCCTGGGAGAGGCTGGGAAGGCTCCCAGGATGAGTCCCACTCCTCAGAAAGCAGGGTGGGACAGGAGGGAACAGTGGGAATTGCAGCTATCACGGTTCCCTGCACTTGCTGGAGTAGGTGATTATATTCTTACATATATTATTTACTGTGATACTAACTAGCTCCCTGGGAGGGTGGGCAGGCCCTGGCACAGGGTGGGCAGAGCAGCTGTGGCTGCCCCATCACCCCTGGGAGTGTCCCAGGCCAGGTTGGACGGGGCTTGGAGTACCCTGGGCTGGTGGGAGGTGTCCCTGCCCATGGCAGGGGGTGGCACTGGATGGGCTTTCATGTCCCTTCCCACCCAAACCATTCCAGGATTTTGACTCTGTGATACATTCTACATTGAAAAATAATGATTTTATTAATACTGAAGCAGTAGATGAAGCACTGGAGCAGGGAGACAAAAACCTAGGATATGCAGCAAATTGATGCCAAGCCTGGCTGCAGTGTTGATAAATTTTGGGGGAGAGGGGCAATGGTTTGTTGAGGAAAGATACAATCCTGCCACCTCTGCACAGGCAGTGCATCCTCTTGTCAGCATAAACTAGGTGTAATAAAATAACCAAAATAAAATAATGAGCTGCGACTCATTAGAGAGTAAGTTCAAGACCACACAAGACTAAGCAACTAGCCCTGATGTTCCTGTTAACAAGTGCCATTTATCCCTCAGCTTCAGGTTCTGCTTGTTTTAATGGCTTATTTTGGTCTTTAGAAAAATAAAATAAAATAAACAAAGCAGCTCAAGATCATTGCATTGATGTTGGCATCAATCACTCCCTTCCCACTGTAGCTGGAAGGTTTTAGGTGTGTTATATCACAGGTGACATCATCTCATGGATCTCTGTGAAAAATCAGAGCCAGGAAAGCAAACACCAGACTTTGTAGTACTTGAAGCAAAGAGGAACAAATGAGAGTTATCCTGGCCAGAGTTTGTTGGATGGTCCTGTGGACATGAGTCCATTCTTACACATCCCTCTGGAAGGGGGTGCCCTCACATCACCACAATGGGATGAGTGAGGAGGGAGAGGGAGAGAGAGGAAAAGGAAAGAAGGGAAAGGAGACCCTGGGGGCTGGACTGCTGTGTCCATTCTGTTGAAGGGCCCAGCCAATCCAGTCCCTCTGCAAATCCTATTTCACATTAGATGGAAGTTCCTAAAATCAAAGTGAAGGATTGGCCCTGGTGAGAGCAGATCCACCGCAAATTCCTTTACCAGCATCCTGCTGACCATAAATGATGACAGACAAAGGCACTTGATCCCTGTTCAGAGGCATTTCATCCTCCTCTCTGGTCACTGGCTGCCTCTCACCTGCTCCTGTGGTTCAGCCACAGCCAGAAGAACCAGGAGATGGGATGGTTCCTGCTTCTCCTTTGGAGAGAGCTGGGCTCAGAGGGCTGGAAAGCTCCATCCTTTCCTCATGCTCCTTAAAGGTAAGGATTTTTGATTTCAGCCTATTTTGCTTGAATGCTTTTGTTTCCTTGGTTTTTTTCTCCTCCTCCAAGCTGGAAGGTCATGTCATCCTCCTTCCTCTTCCACTTGAGAACAGAATTTATCAGGGATGGGGTTTTCAGTCTGGCTGGTCAGGACAGCAGGCGCTATACTGCAATTTCTGTAAGGCCTGGAAGTGTTAGCAAAACATGTAATTTTTCTTTTAATCATTAAATAACAGTTGAAAGAAACATTCTAACCAGAGCACGCTCCATCAGGGACAAAAATCCTGTGTGGTTAGTTCCTCTGAGGAATGGCTTTCAGAGACTTGGAAGGAAAACCCCACATTTAGAAACAAACAGAAATCTCTGTCTCACTGTGCCCTAGAGGGTGACAGGGTCACCTGTTGGTAAGGACATCAGTGCTACTCACCAGGTGGGCTGTGCCAATATTTGCTCATTTATAGCACTGAAAACACAAGATCTGATTCTTTGAGGCTCTTGGGTTTATTTTAAGTCTTATCCCTGAACTGTAAATGGAGGCTCAAAGAAAAGCCAGAATGAGTTTCATTTATTTTTGTGCAAGGCTGTTTGGGTTTTAAAATCTAAGAATTTAAAATATTGAATGTTTGGGGCTGTTGCAGTGCCTCGTGCAGAGCTAAGAGGCAAAGCTGCCCTGTCAGTGGTCTCAGCGCCCCCCAGAGAAGCTGTGTTGCTTAATTTGGGTTGGGAAAACTGGCAGGACATGGCGAGGTGCGAGGCCAGGGCTGGCTCCTTTGGTGGTGTTTCCTGCAGCAGCTGGAGAGTCATCACGTACCAGGGCTACCCAGAGACCTGAGGAATGATTTCAGGAGCACTGGAATGCATCTGTCACCTAGGACAGCATTTCCAGGACAACCCAGGCCAGCACTGGTGCGGGCAAGTGGCTGGCTGTTGTCTCCATCAATGAAAAGGAGAAACACTCAAAAAGGGAAACCATCCTGTCGCTGTCTGGGCAGCTCTCATCATTTCACTATGGTTTTTTCCCTTTCCTCCCCTTTATTTTTTACTGTCTACTTCCCCCCTTGTTTTTCCTCTCAGGTGCTGCTCCAGCCTATAATTTGGTGATCCTAGTTTGGGTTGGGTATTTACACTCTCATGTCCACCCAACTTAAAGACAAATGTTAGGACAATGTCTGTTGCAGTAGGGCTAACAAAGGGCAGGATTTAACCAACAACTTCCAATATGTTTAGACTCCTTCAGTATGAATATAATTTTCTTCCTAATATGGACACTTGCAACTTCAGTGCAAAGATTTGTTTGTAGTTATCAGCTAGAAAAGCCAAAGGCCAAAAGTCACCTTGAGGCTTTACAGAAGGAAAAGGTTATTCAAGCACAAATTAACAGCAACGCAATTTTAAAAGGAGTAGACTCGGGTCTAACAAGCTCACAAATTTCAGATTGCAATGGAAATAAATGTTATCCACTTGCAACACTCCCAGGCTGTATCTGGGTGTATTGCTACAATAAGAATGGTTTTGATTGCCTTTATTTTTCTCAGTGCTTTGTTGACCACATTAACACTGTTGTGCAAGCACAAGGGAGCCAGAGAAATGAGAGGCTTAGTTAATTAGGATTTATCTTTATTTTTGTAGCTGGCATACAGATGAATTCAGGGTAAGAAGATACACATCTGTATCCTCCCAGAAATGGCAGGAGCACTCCACGTGCCTGGGAACAGTCACAGAATCCTTTGGGCTGGAAAAGCCCCCTAAGATCGAGTCCAGCCTCTCCCCCAGCACTGCCCACCCACCACTGACCCACGGCCCCGAGTGCCACATCTGCGTGGCTATTACATAATTAATTCTAATTCATTTAAATCCCGATTGATCTTGAATTGGAGCATAAAGCTGCTGACCCAGGCTGGGATGTTCAGGGCTGTTGGACTAAGAGCAAAGTCATTAGAAACAGCACAAGTGTAAATGAGCCCGTGGTTGCCTGGCAGTGGGTGTGTTAAATAACACTCCTCGCTGCAGAACCTCCCTCAGTGGGTGACCTGGGCCAAGGGGAGGGTGGCCAAGCTGGGAAGCAGCTCCTGGCTGCAGACATAGCCTGTCCTGCCCTTCCTCAGCGTGGCAGGCGAGGCAGTGTTGGCTGACCTTGCATCTAAAGGGGCTTATCTGTGTTTTAGTTGGCTCTTTGGGGCTCTGCCCTGGCATCCAGGAGCTCCCGTGGTGGGAGCTGAGAGGCTGAAGCTCCCCCCAGAACAGAGAGTTGCTGCTGTCCTCTGGCAGGGAGCAGCTCCCTCTCTTCCAGAGTCTCAGCAAATGCTGATTCCTGCCCAAGATTCAACAACAAAAAGCCTGAGCCTATTTTAAGGGTGTCTTTGTGCTTCTGCTGACCCACCCGAAATTCAGTTTGTCACGTGCTTTGCTTTCAATGAAAGGCCAATAATTACTGGTAGCAAAAATTATTGCACAGTGCAGGCAAGGAAGCAAATGGCATAATTTCTCTAAAGCTTCTGTAGGCCTTATAAACCTTTCAAAGGAAAATCCAATTAAATAAGAGCCTCAGCCATGCCCCAGCTCCCAACTTGCCATTAGCCTGATGTTTATCCTTCACTTAGCACTCTTGCAGTGGAATTCGCCGTCTAGAGAATTAATGAACCTTGTTTAGCTTTTAATTTTCACCACCCCTGACACTGTGCATTTTTGCTGTGCTGCCTGAAGCTTCTAAAACCCAAACTGTGGAATTTGAAGCTGAAAAGGGGTGAGCTGGGAGGGAAGTGCTGTGAGCCCTGCTCTCTGAGGACCATCATCTGGTTTTTCTGGTGGGAATTCAGCCAGAAGAGGAGCAGCCATCCCCTGGGCTTTGAGCTGAGCACCAAGCACAGCTTGGAGGACCACGGCACCAAAACCCACCCTTCAGCTCCTGGGTGATGACTTGTCCACTCTCCTTTCTCTGCAGAAGGAGGAGAGGTGAGGGCATCTCCCTGCACACTGCTGTGTGATTTTTGGAGCCTCTGCGCAGCAGACTGGCCCCCCATGCCTGGTCTGAGGCTTAACAAGAAGGTATTTTGAACTCAGAAGTGCCTCCATCTGTTTAGGTGACCACTCAGGTGTGCAGCTATTTCAGATTCAAGGGGGAGCTGTCAGCTCCCATTCCCTGCAGGCAGAGCCCATTTTTAGTGGGTTTGGATAATGGAAATAGCTGATTTTTTTAATTATTTTTTTTCCTACTTCAAAGTAATTGTTTAATCAATTTTGCCTGACTCCACACCTCAAACTAGTTTGCTGACAGCCTGTATTAGACCACCAGGTATTAGGCAGCTGCTTTTAGGGCTCCCTTGCTGTGTGCAAGGCACTTCCCAGGCAGTGGAAGGTGTGTTGCCCTTTCGTTGCCCCAGCTGCTGGCACAAATGTGTCAAGTGAAGCTCCTTGGTTCGGGTCAAATGCCCTTTCTGGAAGCCACCCAAGGCACTGCTCTGGACACTCAGCATTGCAGGGCTGAGATGGATTTTGGCTCCTTTCCTCTTTCCATGGACTAATATATCCATTTCTGCTTTGCCAAGTAGCTTTAGAGCAGCTTGTGTAAATCAAGGGAGAGGCCACGGGCTCAACGTGAGGAGAATTTGCAGAAGCTTCTTTCGGATTTAGGATGAATTCTGCACCACATCCTTGGCATCCAGTTGCCACGGGGATATTGGCATGCCTGTGTTACTGCAGCCTGGGTCTGTACAAGTCAGAAAGCCTGCAGCAGGGGGAATCCTAACTCCGTGAAAGACTATCAGGACCTGACTGGCTGGTGGAGCATTAAACATCCCAGGCTCTGGTCTCTGCTGTGCCCTCCTCTGCCTGTTCAGGTGGGCACACTGGGGTTGCTTATTCCTGCACATGCCCTGGAATGCCTCGGGGTGAGAGTCCCCAGAGCCCCTGTGGAGGTGCAGGAGGGCTGAGGAGCAGCAGGACTTGGCACTTCTGCTCGTGGCTGTCTCACTGACTCTGGGAGAGCCACTGACCTTCGTGGCACCTCGAATTTAGCACAGTCCCCTTGGGGGTGGGGTGCAGCTGGGGACAGGAGGCAGCGGTGGATGAAATGTGGCTTCACCCTTGGCTGGCTCATGCAGGTGTCCCCCTGGGCAGGTCTGCCATCCTCTGGGGAGGGTGATGTCCATCAGCTCTCAGAACACCACAGCATCCCGAGGTGCTTCCAGGCTGGGCGGGGGGGGGGTTTAAGGTGAGTGGGAAGGACGTGCTGGGTTTTGTGGGAGCATCAAACACTTATTTTTGTGGGGGAAAATTGGCTCCAGGTCTTGTGAGGGAAGCAGGAGGTCTCAGAGGGTGGGTTGGGACTGGGGAAGGTGATCGCAACGATGGCTTTGGAGAGTGACTGGGCTGGCTCTGCAGTTTCATACACCATGATATCCAAAAAAAGAGAGAAGTCTTTCCAATCAAATTTATATGAATGATGAGACTGAGAGCTTGGAATGTGACATTGTCCTGTGGTGTGACATGATCCAGCACCAGCTTGTCTCTCTGCCTGTGAGCAACCTGCGTCATCCCAGAAGGGTTCCAAGAGGATTTCATTTGTCTCAGATTGCTTTATTTGCCTTGGGGATGTTGCAGGGGAAGAGGATGTACCTGGAACAGGCCATGGGTAATGATTGTCCCATCAGCTCTTGGCATCACCACTAAGGTGGTTATGGCAAAGCTCTGAAGGGCACAGATTTTCCTGGATGTGTCCCTGAGGCAGGTGAAGTGCTGCTTTTCTGTGCTCACTGAAGCCACTCTGAGAAAATTTGGACTCTGTGCCTGTAACTGCACTGACCACAACACCTCAGCTGTGGAGTCCTTCCTCCCCTCCCTCTCCACCCGCTCTCGTGGATCTTCCATTTGCTTTTCCCAGGGATTTGACATGTCTTGGTGCTGGTTTCCCACAGGAACACACTGACAGAGCCATCCAGCTGAAGCCAGAGGAGCCCCAGCTGTATTATATCATGGGCAGGTGGTGCTACCAGGTAACAGAGGTTATTGCTGCTTTATTCCCGCCTGGAATTCCTCCCAAACACATCCCATGCTTGAATGCAAACCCCTGGCCATGAGCAGGAGCAGCTCCAAGAGCCCTGGGCAGCCCCTTGCTGGCTCCCCAGTGGGTGGCACAGGTCGCCCTGATGTTTCTGCAGGTCACCCTGGTGTCTCTGCAGGTCACCCTGGTGTCTCTGCAGGTCACCCTGGTGTCTCTGCAGGTCACCCTGGTGTCTCTGCAGGTCACCCTGGTGTCTCTGCAGGTCACCCTGGTGTCTCTGCAGGTCACCCTGGTGTCTCTGCAGGTCACCCTGGTGTCTCTGCAGGTCACCCTGGTGTCTCTGCAGGTCACCCTGGTGTCTCTGCAGGTCGCCCTGGTGTCTCTGCAGGTTGCCCACCTGGGGTGGCTGGAGAAGGGGACAATGTCAGCTCTGTTCAAGGCGCCGGTCACGGTGCAGGACACGCTGCAGAACTTCCTGCAGGTAAGGGAATCTGCTGGGAAAGGGGATCAGGGAATGGGCCAGAGGAGGGGAAAGGGGGGGTTGGTGTCCTGCTTGGCCTCAGTCCTCCCTGAGTGCCCCCTGGGGCTTCTCCAGTGCCTGGAACCTGTGTGAGGTTGCGGGGCCTCCCTGCCAGAACGGCGAGGTGATGAGAGGGATGGAGCAGCTCTGCCGTGGGGAAAGGAGCTGGGATTGTTCAGCCTGAAGAAGAGAAGTTTCAGGGTGACCTCATTGTGGCCTCCAAGTGCCTGAGGGAGCCCACAGGAAAGCTGGAGAGAGTATTTCCAAGGGTATGGAGGGACAGGACCAAAGGAATCGCTGCAAACTGCCACAGGACAGGGTTAGGTGGGATATTGGGAAAGAATTCCTCCCTGGGAGGGTGGGCAAGCCTGGCAAACCTGGACACAGGTTGGGAAGAGAAGCTGTGGCTGTCCTTGGATCCCTGGAAGTGTCCAAGGGCAGGTTGGATGGGGCTCGGAGCAGCCGGGGATAGTGGAAGGTGCCCCTGCCCATGGCAGGAGTGGAGCTGGATGGGGTTCAAGATCCCTTCCACCCAAACCATTCCAGGATTCTGTGATTCTCTGGTATGTTTAAAACCTGGTTTGGTGTTTGAAAAAGAAGAGAAATTGTCTTTTTTATTTATTTGTTCTTCCCTTCTCGTGGAAAGCAAGAGGGAACTCGAGGAGATGCACTTGGTCTGGGTGGAATCATTTTGGAAAAACCCATCCTATTGGATACTGCAGAGTCTGTGAAATGTCCAAGGGGTTTCACGATCCTGACAATTCCAAGTGCACTTCATGGGTAAGCCAAAAGAACTTGGAGGAGAACACACCCAGCAGCACATCCAGGAAAACATCTTGGATTTAACAGGATAAAAATCAGGGTTTATTTTCCCTTGTACAGCACTGCATGTGTGTGACTTTAGGATCCCTAAAAATGCCCCATTCCTACAAACAGGTGTGTGTATGGGATTTTATAGGTCGAGTTTGTGATACAGAAATGTGGGTGGTTCTACGTATATGGTAGATATAAGTGAGATAAATACTTGGTGATATAACTATATATATTTAAGGGGGAGAACAGTTTCCAGGTGGGACCAAGGAGCTTTCCTGCTCAACCCAGACTGGATTTTAAGAGGTTCTTTAGTCAGAGGAGTGAGGAATAGGATTTTAAACTCCAGGATTTCCTCCCAGTGATGTTCCTCCCCTTGCTCCCATGAGGCTGAAAACTTCTGTCCCCCCACATTGTGCTGCTGTGGTTTAGCTGGAATATTTGAGTTTGGAAAGCAGATTCTGATCAGGGATCAGGTTCCAGGAGCAGGACTGTCCTGTGGCAGAGCTGATGCTTCGCTGTGATCTCCTTCTACCAGTTAGCAGGTTTATTACCTTCTAATTAATTAACCTCTGGACTAACGAGGCGACGCCGAGGAGGTGAAGCCGAGGACTGCCATCTCCTCTGGCAGCTCCTGGGGACAAAAAAGAAACAGGGGATTGTGCTGGACACTGGCACAGGTGGAGAAGGAGAGCCTGCCTTGAGAAATTCCCCAAATATTTATCAAGGCTTCCTTGATATCCCTTAAAATTCCAATGGCAGCTACTGAGCACTGATTTTTGAGCGTCTCTTCTGTGCTGTGGTGGTTGTGAAGGGGTTAAGTGAGGAGTTGTGAGAGTAAAACATTCCTTAAATGACCTTCTGAGTCCCACACGTGTTGTGATGGGTTTGTTACTTCCTGAAAAGGACACTGGAAGGGGAAGGTGCAGCAAACTCGAGTGGAAAAACTTCCTGGTTTATAGATTTGGTACTTTTTAAGCTTTGTGGTTTCCCCCCTGCCTCCAAATGAAACTCTCAGATGTTGGTGCTGGACTCCTCTCCTGCCAACCAGGCATACGTGCCATTAACTGTATTTGCTTAAAACAATAAAAAGTGATATTTATAAACAGTGAACTGAATGTTGAGGGGCTGAAGCTGATCCCTGTGTCTCTGGATCTGCAATTTTGGGATGTGTTTTGGAGCTGCTCTCCTGTTCCTCCCTGGGATGCTGAAGCTGCCTTTTGCACTTGGAACAGTGGGAGTGGGAGTGTCATTCCTGGATGTGTTTAAGGAGAGGCACAGCTTTTTATTGCAAAGTGAGTTACTAAGATTTGGGGTTGGGTTTTTTTTCCAGGTCCCTCTGTGAGTTTTCTGTGAGTGAAGTGTGGGACCCCGGATCCCCATCCCAGACCAGTGTGTCCTTCAGCCCCCAGGAAGGATGTCCCCTGGCACAAGGGTGAGACACCTCCTGGCAGTGCTGGAGCCTGAGCGGCACATGAAGCACCACCCTCGGGGACATTCCCTGTGCCCTGGGACAGCCCGACAGGAGCTGGGGGGGAGTCCAACCCTTTGGGAGGCTGCCCTGCCTTCCCTTGCATTTTTCCCATTTTTTGAGGTGGGATGTCCACGTGTAAAGGAGTTGATGGAAGCGCTGAGCTGCTGGCCAGGGCAGCCGGACTCATTTTGGGAGTCTGGGGGTGACCGTGTCGATGTGATGTGATGAACCAAAGTTCATCATTGTTAAATATATGGAGAAATAATATTCATTTATATATAAATTGATTTCAACATAAACTCGCATATCTGCTGTATTACAGAGTTTCAGACTGTACGGAACTCTGATTATGGATCTATAGGGTTCGAAAATACAAATATGAGGTGTGTCTATAAAAATTGAAAAATAAAGGGTTTGGAAGTGCAGAAGATGATGTGTATGAAGTGACTAGAAACAGCTCTTTGTGCTCAGAGGTTTTTCCTCTCGCTGTAACACCCCAAATCTGGGACGGGGGGTGTGGAATGGGAATTAATTTGGGGCTCATTAAGCCCTGCTGTCCCCCCGCCGGGAGCTGCGCGTGCGCAATGGCTCTTTGCGCTCAGTGCTGCCGTCTGCGGGGAGCGCCCGGTACTGCAGTTCAAGGGGCCGGGAATGGAAAGGGACTGGGAATGGGAATGGGAAAGAGACTGAGAATGGGAAAGCGAATGCGAAAGGGAGCAGGAGCGGCTGTGCGGGGCCACTCCCCCGCAAGAAGCGGGGCCGCGGGCGGAGCGGGCGGTGGCGGGAGCGGCGCAGGGGAGCCCCGAGCGGGGATCGCGGATCGCCCCGGAGGTCGCGGGGCCGTACGGGGACACGGGGCTGGGCTGCAGCGGGGAGAGGGGAGGGCAGCGGGGCACGGGGAGAGCCCCGAGAAGGCGGCGGAGGCGCCGAGAGGCGGGGACGGAGAGGGAGTGCAAAGGGAATGGAGCGGGGATGGAGCGGGAATCGAGAGGGGATGGAA